>PVLC010003480.1:29175-97067 GCA_004027655.1 Graphiurus murinus
TTTTTTTTGCGGTACTGGGGATGGAACTCAGGGGCATTTTACCTCCGAGCTATACCCCCAGCCCTATTTTTTATTCTTTATTTTGAAACCGGGTCTCACTAAGTTGCAGAGTGCCTCACTAAGCAGCTGAGGCTGGCCGCGAACCCGGATCCTCCGGTCTCAGCCTCCCGAATGCTGGGATTACAAGCGTGCGCCACCAGGCCCGGCTTATACTTTATTTTTAAATAGCATTTATTTCAATGTTACATTATTTTTTGTTCAGTTATCCATTTTCTCTAGAAGTGCTAATACCTATAGTATTAATCATGGTGACTAATAATACTCATGGTAATTACTATATACTATGCACTAGTCTAAGTATTTCACACACATAGACTGAAGTTGTTTACGATAAATCTTAAAATTCTCCCCCCACCCTCACCCTTTTTGTGGTACTGGGGATTGAACCTAGGGGCATTCTACCTCTGAGTTCTACCCCAGACTGATTTTTTATTCTTTATTTTGAAACATGGTCTCACTAAGTTGTAGAGGACTTTACAAGTTGCTGAGACTGTCCCTGAATCTATGATCTTCCTGTCTCAGCCTCCCAAGTATTGGGATTATAAGTGTGTACCACCAGGCCCGGCAAAAATCTCATTTTTCTATTAAAAGAACAGAAGCATAGAGAGGCTACATTATTTGCCCTAGGCTACAGAACTAGTAAATAGCAGTGTGCATTCAAATCCAGAAAGTCTGGCTCTAAGTCATTAATTCAACCATGCTCCAGTACCTTATTGTATGTGCTAGCTAAGATTTTGTTGGATGAAAAAGTATATATGAACCAGGCATGGTGGCACACACCTGTAAACACTGTACCCTAGGAGGCAGAGACAAGAGGATTGCAGGTTCGAGGCCAGCCTCAGTAATTTAGTGAGATCCTGTTTCAAAATAATAAATAAAAGAGAGTTGGGCTTGGAGATAAAATACCTCCAAGTTCAATCCCCAGTACCAGAAAAAAAAAGCATATGCATCTCACATATTTAAGGTAGTATGTGTTATAAAATAAATATGCAATAAATATTCATAATAGCATAATAATTATGTACTGGTAAGAATATTTCTGAAGTATAATGTTCAATTCTATATAAGAATTATTTGACTTATTGAGTTATAACTATTAAACAGTGCCCCATGTGGCAAAAGGTTTGTAGAGTTTGGAACTATCAAGCGAGTGAAAAATCCTAATGTGGATTCCTAGTTGTTTTCAAATGTCTGAATGCCCAGAAGGCAGAATGAAGAGATGTGAATATATGTTATAATGAAGTGTATTTTTCATACCTTGGGAGAATGACGTTTTCATAAATATTGCTGATCAAAGGGTATGGGAAGACTTTTAAAATAGTGATCTTTGTAAATATCCAAGCATGAGCTTAATCTTGGAAGCTCTCAGACATGCTGCTCTAAGAATGTCTACTGTTACAGTCTTTATCTGAGATCTACCAATTGTTAAATTACTTTGTCATCAGAGGTGTGTTTGTGTCCTGTGTTCATAAAATGTGCAGAACTATTTTTACACTTAAAAACCTCAAAAAGAATCAGAGAAATAGATAAGAAGTAGAATGCAGAGGTTAGGCATTTCTCCTTGTGAGCTCCCAACAGTCTGTGACATTAGGCATTATTCTGATTTCATGCAAAAGTTTCAGGGAAATTGAATAATTTATTCCAGTGGGCTGTAGAGCAGGTAAGAAGAAGAGATAGAGTCTGACTACAGGTCAGTCTGATTCAAAATCTGTCCTCACTCTACCACACTGCATTATTTTTTCTTCTGGAAGGAACAGCAAGATAGAATTGCTCATAGTTTTTACTCAGCATGGTAGGTAGATTCAATGATAAGCTAATACATTTCGGTTTTCCCTAATTATCTTAATTAGTTTTGCAAAAACTTCCCTCCCTTTTATGAACAAAGAACTTCAAAATAAAAGTATCATAAAACATTCATTTGAATGAACAAAATATTGTGGAATTTTATGGATATGTTCATCCTCATCAAATCTCTCCCCATTGTGTAGACTTGATCAGTGGGCACTGGACATTGATTTTCAAAAGTCTGATAGTTTGAACTTGAGTTTCAAACATTTCCTTTATTACTTCAGCATATGAAGTGAAGTATGTCATATGAAACACAAAGAGCATTCTTCAAACACACAACCTCAATAGGCATTTGAAATATTAAGGCTCATTTGAAAATGCAGTTTAATTAATAATGTCAATATTAATAGTCAATTCTATTTGTATAGTATCAAAATGTATTATATTTATAAATTCTTGTTCCTTTATCTGGAGTCCTTTCCTGCTTATGGCTAATTTTATTGAACTGTATTCTTGTCATCATGCTTTTTGATGCATACACAACTTTTCCCTTCCCTTGGATGAGTTCTCTACATTTTTTCCCTAATAAATATATTATGATGTTGTTTTGACATGTTTTGGTGAGAAGGTAGCTTAGTTATTCTCCAAGGTGACCAACTGTATTTGATCAAGAGAGAAAAATATGTTTTTAATATTGCATTGTTTAATCTATTGATTTTGGTTGATCTCTTATTTGATAAAAAGATATTTTAAAAGTTCATATGAATTTCAAGGGAATTGGCATTTCATAGTTATAACTCATTTCTTTCACCTACATTTTATGAAAAATATATCTTATTCTTTTTACTTCTCTGAATCAAGAAATCAAGGTAATAATACAGATTTGCTACTTTAATGATGTGAATCACTGTTGAGCATAGCAAAGATTAATCAGAAAATAAATGAAGTTTGTGTTTTAATACATTAGTGTTATTATATCTGTCTAGCAGAATATTATCAATGAGGCAGAATATATGCCACAAAATGGACATACTGTGGGATTCAATGCTATTAGAATTAGATAGCTTTGCTTTTCAAAAAACATGGCTAGCTATAACCAGAATGATCACTCTTATTGAGAATTGTGATATATGGGGGAACAGAAAGTTTATGATTATGGTTTTGATTATTTTACATATGATTAATCTTATTTTTATTGAGTACTGCTCTTAAGTAGTTAAAAATATTGCCACATAGAACAAATATGCCCTTGGCACAAATGAACTGCTGTCTCTGACTCTATCTCATATGAAAGAAACTAAGATTTGAAAAACCTTGTTCAAGGTCAAGAAGGAAATTTACCATTAGAATTGGGAATCAACTTCACATGATATGGTTCCCTGTACAGTGCTATTTCCACTAAAGTGCCTCCAATTTTAAAGCATTTTCTAATATATACTTCTCTGGGGTCAGCTCTTTCTTTGGATAATTCATTCTTTTCTTTAAAAAGTTTCTGCTACATTGGTATTTTCAAGTCTTGCAATTGCCATCAATTTTCAAAAATGAAGAAAGCTTCCTCTTTCCTCAAAGTAAATTTTTATGTATTATTTTTAGAAAGAACATTACTATGCCAGTTACTGGTCCTGCTTTGGCATATCAGACAATTCTGCCATGACTGCCTAAAAGATATGCTCCCACATGGGTCAGGAGTGTGGCTCAGAGGTCAGATTCATGTACAGATTCGAACCGTGGACCCACCACTTTCTGGCTGTGAGACTCTGGGCAAGTGACATGACTGTTTCAACTTCATTGTCATAACTGGGTGATTCAAGTATTTAATGCATGAATGAGTTTTGTGACTATTCTGAAAGTTAATATATAGACGACATTTAGCGTATGGCCTGAGAGCATACATACAGAAGAAGGTAAGTTCTCATTATATTCCATTACTAAGGCACCTCATGGAGTGTGAGTTTCAGAGACAAGGTCATTCTGTGAATTCTACAACACTTGGCCAGTTGTGGAGCAAAATCATTTAAGAATCTAATTAGTTTTTTTTAATGGGCCAGAATTTACTGGAATTAATTGCAGTGCCATGTTAAAAACTGTTTTGAGTACCTAGCTGGGAAATATTAAGACTTTTTAGAAATAGACCTCACAATCTTTGATGAAAGCAGGCAGATTATTCTTCCACCTCCCCACTCCTGGAAAAACTATGCAAAATAATATTCACCCAGAAGAGAAATCTCCAATCTATTGTAGGAGTTATGTTTATTGTTAAAACAAAGCAAAACAAAACAAAATTGAATAAAAACCGTAAAATGCTGAACAGGCAAAATTGGAAATAACAAACAAGAATAATATGAATTTTCCCTATTGATTTCAGGAGGTGAATTTCCTAACTGGGCTGCCTTGCTAATGGTAGACTTGCTAACTGGCTGTGTGCCACAGCAAGCTTCTGCATCTTTTTACCTTAATATATATTGAGGGCAAAACTAGGAGGGCCCTAGACAATAACATAACTTTGAATTAATTTTTTCTTGTGAGGAATGTTCACTCTACATTTTCCCCTATGATATATCTGAATTAAAGGAATACTTTTGTCCAAACAGAAGGGCAAATAGTAGCTACAGAACTTCAAGACAGTTTCCTGCTTATATTATTATTACAAATAATTATATATTTACAAAGTCTAACAAATATAAATAAGAAAAGGAGGGAAGATGATTTCAACATGGTACTTAAGTATAGTCTGTTAGAGAAAGTAGGGCATGATTTTATTATAGCTTTACAATATATATCACACATGATTTCAAAAATTCAGGTGTTCCTCATGTATATCCTATTAGATAGACTGAAAAGCATTAATTCTCCCATTTACCATAATGGAAAAATGTACATAGAGCACTTTCATTACTTATGTAAGCAAGGCCTAGACTTCTGTTATTTAGAATTCTTATACCACGCCACACTGATGACCTCACCTAGAAATGATGACACAGGCCCATTTTTGATCCTCTTTTCTGGGTCTCCTCCTCTATATAGTCAAGTCTGAAAAACAGAGTCATTTGGCTTAGCCCGGGGTCTCTTTCCCTTTTGTTCTTCTTAGGGTATCTCCCCCACACACATGACTTCAAATACCCTTCCATCCTGAAAATTTCCAAATTTATTTCACCTACTCACACCTTGAGCTCTAGATTCTTCTGTCACTTCAATTCTACATTTGGAGCTCTAATCAGCATCTCAAACAACACAGAGGTTTTAATTCACCCTCCAAGCCTGCTCTCTGCCCATATTCAGCTAGAACTTAGAAGGAATCCTTGATCTTTCACTTTGTTTCATCCTTCATATGCAATTCCTTATTAGTTCCATCTACCAAATACATCCCAAGTGAAACATGAAACATACTGAATAGGAAAACTCACGTCTTCATTAAATTTGGAAATTTTAATCATCTCTCTTCAGATATGGTCTCTTATAGTTTCTTTTTTCTGACTTTTAAATACACCATCATTTCATATTTTCCTTGAAATTATTGAGCTATTATTTAAGGGTCTTATGTTGCTAATTCTGTTTGTCACTGTTGACTCATTCACGGTGAATTGCTTCTTTATGTAGTTTTCATGTAAATTCCATCATGTCTTCATTTTATAGAAATTTCTGAGACATAATATCATAGGGCACAGTACACAAATACTAACTTATAGCTCAACTGCTTTTTATTCAATTGTGTAGCCAACACTTAGGTAAAAAGATGTAAATCCTTCTACCATGGATGATTTTAAGCTACTCACCATTGAGTTGGAAAGAGAGGTATACACTGGCCCCCATACTTATACGAACTGTCTTTAGCACACCATTATAAACCATTCCTAATTTATTTGAATAAAATTCGAACTCTTTATCATGATCTGCCTCTTGCCTACTTCTTCAGCTTCATTGTATACCATTCCACCATCACTTACATTACACACACTGATCTCCTTGTCCCAAGCACAAAACAAACCTATCCATTTCTGGACTTTGGGCTTCTGAACCAGTTCTTCTGTACTGCACAATTCAGCTGTAAAATGTCACATACTCATAAAGCCTTTTCCTGTCCATCCAAGCTAACTACTTTTATCCTGAAATTTTTATTCTCTTCTTCTTCTTTTTTTTTTTTTTCTTTTTGGTACTAGGGATAGAACCCAGGGGCATTCTACCTCTGAGCTACATCTCCAGCCCTATTTTTTGTTCTTTATTTTGAAACAGGGTCTCACTAAGTTGTGGAGGGCCTCACTAAGTAGCTGAGGCTGGCCGTGAACCTGTGATCCCCCTGTCTCAGCCTCCCAAGTACTGGGATTACAAGTGTGCACCACCATGCTCGGCTTATTCTCTTCTTTTAAGGCACAAATTGCAGCATGCCATTTTGATACATTTAGTTCTTTATTTATTGTCTGCTTCTGTATAAGAATTTAGGCTCTATGAAGGCAGAGACCTTATCTTTTTTGTTCATCACTGTATCACAGAGCTTGGCTCAGAACCTGACATGGAGAAGTTATGCTTAATGAATCTGTTGAGTGAGTGAGTGGATAGATGGATGGATTGATGGATAAATGGTTATAAAGAAGTTAGTGACCAATACCTTTAGGGGGGTAAATTTCATAAATGACATCCTAAGACTGAAATATGCCATTTATATATGAAATTGAGCACATTTTAAAAAACAAGCAATCATTTTCAAAGGAACAGTCTGACAGTAAGTGTTTGGTAGAAAGAGCCACACATTTAAATGCCAGATCTGGCTCTTAGTTAACTTTTCTGGACTCATATCTTTATTAATTTCTAAAACAAAGATGATATTCAGGACTGAATTTCAGAATATATCATATATAAGCCATAGCATATCTAAATAATTTGTCATTTTAACACTATTAATACCATCAGGATATAAAGTTTTTAGTGAATCAGCATATTATAAATATATACTACTTCTCACATTGGGTTTTATATTTGTTTATCTTAAATGTTAGCCTGACCTTAACATTTTAAAGAAATTCTTTATTATTTATTTATTAAAGAATGCAAAAGAGTCTATATTATCTCTCCCACACATCTCATAATATTTGACAGGTATCATTGGTTTTATTTTATGAGTGAGGAAAAAAGTAGAAATACAATGTTTTCAATGGTTACAAACTGAATCCCTGAAAGAGCTGGTCTTAAGCATTGTCCTCTGAAACATATCTAGCATGAAAACATGACTGCATTTGGTATAATATGGAGGATACATAAAAATTAGAAAAAAAAAAAAACAGACTCTAGATATATAGAAGTCATCAGATGAAAGTACTAATGAGCATGTTAAAAGCAAGCTTCTGGTTCTCACATGGGTTGTGTGCCTGGGATTTGGCTCTTGTCACAGCATCTGTGCAGCATGTCTTCCTGGTAATACACACTTCCTGTTTTAAGGTCACCCAAAGGCCATGACAGTTCAGCTGCTGATACCTGAGGCTGCTGGGCTGTCATAGCTTGTCGAGCTTCCTTTGATCCAGTGAGTGCTTTTCCCTTTCCTTCCTTCTTACCAGTCCATTTGATAGTCTCATAAGCTGAAGTTACTGTATACTGAGACGTTAATACATTCTATTTCATTGTCAACTGGCTGAAGCTGAATAAACAAATATTTTCAACAATTTTTTTTCACTCACTCATGCTGACAACCTAGTTTATATCATTAACTAGTATAATATTTTTTCTTCTTGTTTCTTTAGGGCTCTGTGTATGTGTTAATGCATAACAATCAGTGAAGAATAACTGAAAAATACTTCTAATGCGTATCAACTATCTAAGGCTTTTTGACTCTGTTGGCATCTCGGAAAAATATGTTTTTAAAAAGCCAGCTTTAAAAATGTCTTTATTCAGCTTGGCAATAGAATACTTAGGTTTCTTTTCTTTCTTCCTTCTAAATGCTAAAAACTACAGATATTGCTTGAGCCCCAAACTCTCTGAGAGATGGAACATTTACAATTGTGAATATATACAATTCAGATTCAATTTGAGCTTTAAAAAATGTTGGTAGTAAAAATACTGTATTTCTCATTTCACTAAAATAATATTTATTTTGTTCAATTTCCAGAAGAATCTCTGGGGAAGAGATCTGATGATAAGTGATCTGTTATTAGGGGACTTCCTAACTTTTGGAAAATGTCCAAAGCTTTGATGACTTCTATGCTTCTATGGCTAGAATCTATTCAAGCATGGTGTCAGTAAGCAAGATGGCTAATACCACTTGTTATAGTTAGAATATAGAATTCCCACTAGAAATCTCATGTATTGGCAATGCAAACATGAATTAGGGCTCTAATATCATCAATGGATAAATCCACTAAAGAATTAATAATTGGAATGGGCCTTCTGGGTGGTAATGTAGGCAGGGTGAAGATGGAGAAGGAATTGGGCCATGGAGGACGGGCTTGAGGACTCTATCTGTTCCTGATATTCTCTCTCTCTCTCTCTCTCTCTCTCTCTCTCTCTCTCTCTCTCTCCTCTCTTCTCTCTTTTCTCACTCCTCTCTCTCTCCCTTTCTAGCTGTCATGAAATGGGCTGCTATCTTCTGCCATGACGCCTGCCTTGGAATTATCCAACTATGAAACTGTGAGCTGGAAACAAAACAAAACACTTTTCCTCCTCTCTATTGTTTGTGTCATGTATTTTGGTCACAATGATGAAAAATAATGAAAACATCACTATTCCAGGAAAGAAGAAGGTACTGAACAGAGAGGGATTTATAATATGCCAGTAAGAGAATGGTTGGGATAGGACAGTATAGAAAGAATGTATGGTCTTTCTGCTTCCCAGTGCTTTGAATAAGAAGGCAGAGACTGAGAATGGGCTGGATCCCTCTTGCCCTCTGAACTTCCTGACTAGACCCACCTCACCTCTTCTCAGGCAGGTGATGCTTACAAACTTCCTCACACCTCTGCTTTTAGCACTTTCCTTTGGGGAAAGTGAAAGTAAGAGTAATGGTTGTCTTTCTAGCTTATTGACTTCAGGATCCTATCTATTTCCTGTTCATTTCTTCCCTTTTTATTTTAGTGAGAAAAGCTAAAAACAATGAGAATGAACTTTTTCTACTTTATGGTATGGTTACACTGCAAATTTGTGGTTTTATACTGGCAGCTAAGACTATACATTTTGTCAACACCATAAGAATTGGTGACTATTTGTCGGAGTTATTACTAGCTCTGGGAATGTTCCCCACCATTTCTTCTGTCTTTCAGTAGAATCCAAGAGAAGAATTACTGAAACAAAGGAGAAAAATTTTTCTGTGCCGAGGCTCAGTTCCGGTGAATCATCAAAGTCTGAATATAGGGTGGTATAATAGTTCACTCGATAAATATTTATTGAACAGCACCAGGCATTATTCTAGATGCAAGGAGCACAGCAATGGACTCGCAAGAGGAGACAGGCAAGGTCCCTGGAGATCTCCCATCTCCCATTCTCTTCCCCAGTCGAGTGCAAGAAGACAGACAATCTGAAGTTCACATAAAAATAAATTGACTCAGATAATGGTAAGTGAACTAAAGAAGATTCAAGATGGTTATGTAACGGGTTGTGACTCAGGTTAGGCAGGGTAAGGAGTTTTCTGAGTCTAAACAATACACTGGAATAATATGGAATATATTCCACATTCCAATTTGAAAAAAAGGTACTATTTCTAGAGTTTACATAGAATGGTCCTTTAAACTACAGAATAGGTCCTATAACCTACTTTTACATAATGTTTTTGCAAAGAGAAATTAGCATGGTGGGAGGTTCAAAGTTAAGGGTATATTTCAGTCATTAAGAATTATTTTCTAGCCAGGCATGGTGGCGTACACTTGTAATCCCAGCATTTGGGAGGCTGAGACCAGAGGATCTGGGTTCTTGGCCAGCCTCAGCTACTTAGTGAGGCACTCTGCAACTTAGTGAGACCCTGTTTCAAAATAAAGAATAAAAAATAGGACTGGGGGTGTAGCTTGAAGGTAGAATGCCCCTGGGTTCAATCTCCTGTCCTGGAAAAAAAAAAAAAGAATTATTTTCTGCTGGGTGTAGTAGTGTATACTTGTAATCCCAGTATTTGGGGGGCTGAGACAGGAAGGTTGCAGTTTCAAAACCAGCCTCAGCAACTTAGCAAGATTCTGTTTTAATATAAAAATAAAAAGGGCCGAGGATATAGCCTAGAGGTAGAACATTGTTAATTTTTAGAAGTTAATATTTAGTTAATTAATTTAGTTAATATTTGGAGGTTAATATTTAGGTAATTTTTTTTTCTTTTTTTTTTTTTTGCAGTACTGGGATTGAACTCAGGGGCATTCTACCTCCTAGCTACACCCCCAGCCCTATCTTTTATTCTTTATTTTGAAACCGAGTCTCACTAAGTTGCAGAGTGGCTCACTAGGTAGCTGAGGCTGGCCGCGAACCTGGATCCTCAGGTCTCAGCCTCCCGAATGCTGGGATTACAAGCATGCGCCACCACGCCCGGCTCTATTTAGGTAATTTTTTGACAGTGTTTTTTATAATAAAATGGTAACAGGATAGGGAGAGAATTCTTATTTTCACAGTGAAGTGGGAGCCACAACTTGCCTTTGAAGAGAAGAAAACCCTAAGAGTCACTTAACTTTTACTCTTTATATGACAAGAGCTGCCACGACACCTTAATAGCTGAATCTTGAGCAAGGCTTGGTCCTCTGGAGACCTGCAAGTCAGACAATTCCAAAAGAGGGAACGTGTGGCATATCCCACTTTGCATTATTCTATTCTGGGAATTTGGGGTGCTTTGGGTTTTGCTTTCACATTAATTATAAAGGAAAATTTCTTAGAAACACAAGGTGGTTGAATGGATTATGATTCTTCAATATTATCTGAAAAAAGCAGTGCCTCAGCGTGCCTCAAAGATACTCATTAACCTTTTACAAACATCAGGAAATGGGCTTTGCAAACTTAGTTACTAAACAGCATTATGTTCCATATCAGCACAGGTTAGACACAAAATAAATAAGCCAAAGAGACTTAGGTCTACTGTTTTATCTACGAGTAAAGAAAACTTTAAGACAGATAGTTTACACCTCTCTGGAACCTCCCCCTTGTCTCCACCACACCTTAGCTAGCTCTAGCAGCCTGAGGAAAAGATAAAAAACACTGCTTACAGGAGCTAAGCAAATAGTGAAGATTTAAACTAATGAATAGAGACTCTTCTTCATCGTTAACCTTTAACACTGTTTTTGTACTAAAAGAATTTTTATATACATATTTTATTCTGTAACCTTTACTGTTTTCTTAATCCCATGGGAAATGGCTTTTCTAGTTAAATATGTACCCACTGAACCTTAGGAAAAACAAGTCTGTAAAAATTCCTATTCTATATGCCTCATTGTAAAAGATAGTATAAAATACCACTACTAACATTGAATAAACAGATGCACTTCTTCACTGCATTGGGTGTGAGTGTATTCTTGCGACCTCGTCTCATTCCACAGCTACCGGGGGACCCTCGACCCCGCTGCCTAGAGGGCTGGCTCCCAACAAAGAGCAAAATATGCTTGTACCCTAAAAGTCTTGAATCCTTACACTTTAATGGTTGTCTTGTGGGGTCTTTTTCTGGGAACCATTATGGTCACATTGTTAACTTTGATAATTCTACAGCTCTCAAGAAAATATCTGAACACATCAAAAAAAAAAAAAAAAAAGTACACTAACACTGAGGGAACTACTGTCTTCCTGCACTAAATACCTTTTGGGGAAATGTTTCTGGGATTTCATTGTCTTCCTTTTGCCTTTTAAAATCCAATATACTTCTATTTCACTGAGTTAAGCTAAGTTTCCTCCATGGTGCTTCTAAATGACATTTCCCTGAGTTAGGTAAACACATCCCTTTTCTCTATTGAGCTGTCAGCTTCTTTTTCATTTGGGTTTTGGGAACTTTAAATGATATAAAGAATTTTGTGTTTCTATTCTCTTCATCTCATAGTTAATTCCAATAGAGAAACTTTAGTGATAGAAATGTTAATATACTTATAGCACAAGACCTCACTTTCTTTACCAACGAATTGTGGAATTTGTATTTAATGAGCTGACAATTCTACAGTTTGGTAAAAGATAATGCTATAAGTGACTTATGAAAAGTTTTTATAAAAGGGGCTGGAGAGAAAGTGACTGTGGCTATTTTCTCAGAATGTGTAGAAGACAGCTACAGCTGCACTTCTGCCTGGACAGGCTGCATAATGTATGATGCCCTCTGGCCTGAGCCCCAAGCTTCCAGTCTGAGTCTAAAGCTTTTTCTCTGGAATATAAAAATATTCTCATGTCTCTTCCCTTCCTCAGTGTAATGGACCAAGCTCAATACTGCCATATGTCTTTTCGTATTTCTCTCTCTCTCTCTCTCTCACTCTCTCTCTCATCTTATGCCTGGCTATTTCTCAGAACTACCAAAGTGGTTTTTAGTCCTAGACATTAAAACATGAGCCACCATCCAAACTTTACCAAATATTGAAAGTCTCTAGTGTGAAAGTGACTAAAGAATTTCAAAAAAAGAGAAGCAACTTGAGAGAATAGAAAAAAGTATAAAAGGCAAAGCAAAACTACAATGATAATAATAATATAAGAACTATCTTTATATATTAAGGAATGAGGAAACATTGCAATAATGAAATATTCTATAGAAAAATGCAACATTCAGAGAATAAAAAAGTGTTTTGGAAGCTAAAAAATGATAGTAGATGTGAAAACCAGGAATTTAAGATGGTAAGGATAGAAATTTTTTGAGAAAATAAACACATAAGTATTGAAAAATATATAAATAAATGTTAATGTTGAAGGTCCCAAATATGAATTCTAGAAACTCCAGAAAAAAATAAAAACAGAGAAATGAAGGAATCATTAGAAAAATAACTAAGAAAGAACGAAAGAACATGATTTTGCTGGATGGAAGGGCCTACCATGCAGTACAAAGGATGGAAATAGACAGATCACAGTACAATTCCAGAACACAGGAGACCAAAAGAGGCCAGCCATAAAGGATTGGAAATGAGATGGATTTCATATTTCTCCACAGAAAGACTGGATACCATGGAACATGCACTCAAAAGTTTGAAGGAAAAAATATTTTTTTTAACTTTTCTGCAAATAGACATGTTCAGACATACAGGTCTCAAAATTTTATCCCCAACCCATTTTTCCTAAGTAATTTATGGGATCTTATGTTTTACCAAAATGATGGAGTAAAGCAAGAATGAAGAACATGAGATACTGGAAACAAGAGGCTTACTGGCTGATGGCAAATAGAACAATGGCGAAGGGAGACTGTGGATTTCTATGTAGGTAGAAATAAATAGAACACTGGACACATCTGAACATTGTGAAAGGAGACTTTGACAACTGAGAAAAATTTGAAGTTGAATAAGTACTAAGTACATATAAATTAAGCAAAGTAAAAATATGATAACCATTAAGTCCAGGGAAATATGAGGTTGTACAAGAATGTAAAGCAATTATGATTTGTTGAATGGATTAGCTGAAAATACAAATATATATTGATATAAATAAGATTATAATAGAAAATTGGGTGTATCTGAAGGATATGTGGTAGGAATTGGAGGGGAAAAGAAACTCAATTTTGATCTTCCATAGTTAGAAATATTAGTTAATGATTAAAATAGAAAAATACAGAAATTCATCTATGATTCTTTTGGATAAACTATTTATTTTGGAGTAAGTTTCAATTGGAATAATTTAAGAAACATGAAAATATAATATTGAATTATAGTGAAAAATATAAAATAAATACATGAGTCCATACTAAGACATATAAATACAATATATTTTTTCCAGACAAAAATGTTTAAAGGTAGCATAGAGTTCTCCTATCTTTATTTAGTTTCTCTACTGTTAATATCTTATATTACTAGAGTACATTTGTGAAAACAGAGAAGATAAACCAAACTCCAGGTTTTCTTCAGATTTCACCATATTTTTTTCATTAACCTCTCTCTCTTTTTTCTGTTCTACTGTACCATATTGCATTTATTTACTATGTTTTGTTAGTTTCCTCTGGACTAGGATAATTTTTCTTTTGCATTGTTTTTAGACCTTGACAGTTTTAAAGAGTACTGG
Organism: Graphiurus murinus; assembly: GCA_004027655.1. NCBI lineage: Eukaryota > Metazoa > Chordata > Mammalia > Rodentia > Gliridae > Graphiurus > Graphiurus murinus. The sequence continues at coordinate 43,132 of PVLC010003480.1, forward strand.
TCAGGAATTTTGCAGTATGGCCCTCAAATTTGGCTTATCAGATGTTTTTGCTCATTATTAAAGAGGGATTATGGGTTTCTGAGAAAAGCACCATGGTGGTGGAATAGGCTTCTTATCACATGATATCAGGGCATATATGGTGTCCATATGATATCATTATTAACTTGGTTAAGGTAGTATTTGTCAGATTTCTCTACTGTTTTTCCTGTTCCATACTCTTTTCTTTGGACTATTCATTATGTCCAGTTCAAATTAAAGGTGGAATGGGAGAGGATTGAGCTCCTTCAGGGATGTAGTATCTACACAGATTAAAATTCCTTTGTGACAAATATTTGCTTATTCTCTTTACTTGTTTATTCCATTATTTATTTATATCAATATAAATTGTATTTATTTTTCTTTAGGTTATTATTATTATTATTCATGTATTATTATTTATGTTTCTTTAAAAAATTTTTTTTCTTTTTTATTGTAGTAATTCGTGCAGTGTAAGCATACATCCTTGTTAGGTACAAATTGTTAACGACATATTTGCACACATTTCTCATTTGAACCCTTCCCCAATTCCCACCCCGCTCCCTTGCCCTCCCTCCCTCTCAGGTTCAGTTCAGTGAGTGATGTTGATATAGTTGTGAAAACACATCATGTGCCTTAGGGTGTCCCTCCTCCCCATCCATCCACTTTGATTAAATCAACTTCTTTGCTTATTGAGGGCCTCTCCTTTTCATCTGGAGACCCTCCTATGCCCCATCTTCTCCCTAGCATCTGCATATTAGGGAGAACATATGCTTCTTTACTCTTTGTGACTGGCTAATCTCACTTAACACAATGTTTTCCAGTTGCATCCATTTCCCTGCAAATAACATGATTTTGTTCTTCTTTATGGCTGAGTAAAATTCCATTGTGTACATATCCCATAGTTTTGTAATCCATTCATCTGTCGATGGACATCTTGGCTGCTTCCATAGTTTGGCAATTGTGAATTGTGCAGCTATAAACATAGATACACATGCATTGGTCTGATAGTTTGGTTTCCATTCTTTTGGGTATATACCCAGAAGTGGTATTGCTGGGTCATATGGTAGGTTCACTCCCATTCATCTGAGGATCCTCCATACTGTTTTCCACAGTGGTTGCACAAGTTTGCAATCCCACCAACAATGTATTAGAGTTCCCACTTCTCCACACCCTCGCCAGCAGGTGTTGATATTCGTGTTTTTTATGATTGCCATTCTGACTGGAGTTAGGTGAAATCTCAGGGTAGTTTTGATTTGCATCTTCCTGATTGCCAATGATGTGGAACATTTCCTCATACATTTATTGGCCATTTGTATTTCTTCTTTTGTGAAGTGTCTATTTAGATCCTTTGCCCATTTTTTGATTGGGTTATTTGCTTTCTTAGCTGCAATTTTCTTGAGTTCTTTGTATATCCTAGATATTAGACCGCTATCTGAAGAGTAACTGGCAAAAATTTTCTCCCACTCTGTAGGCTCTCTGTTGAGGATCTTGATAGTTTCCTTTGCTGTGCTGAAGCTCTTCCATTTAATGCAATCCCATATATTGATCTTCCTTTGAGTTGCTTGTGCTTTTGGGGTCTTGTTGAGAAAGTTTTTACCTGTGCTTATGTGTTCAAGTGTTGGTCCTATGCCCTCTTCAAGTAGCTGCAAGGTCTCTGGCCTAACTTTATTTTTCTTTCTGGCCTAACTATTTATTTTTCTTTAGGTTATTATTATTATTCATGTATTATTATTTATGTTTCTTAAGTAGTTAAATTGTTCTAGTATTGGTATTAGAAGATGTTTCAGTTTGGCTCCTATATCCCTCTGATAGACCCTGCTTGCTCCTTTTGTTATTTGAGTACTGTTAGGTAATAGGCAATGCAGCAATGTTCAGAGGTGAAATGATTGAATGATGAGAGCTCAGACCTCATTAATGAATTGATCCATTGATGGATTAACAATTTGAATGGATTTACTGTGTGGTAACTGCAGGCAGGTGGGGCATTGCTAGAGGGAGTAGATCCCTGAGGGTTTGGCTTTGGGGTCTCTCTTCTCTCTCTCTCTCTCTCTCTCTCTCTCTCTCTCTCTCTCTCTCTCTCTCTCTTTCTCTCTCTGTCTCTCTCTCTCTCTCTCTCTCTCTCTCTCTCTCCTCTTCTTGGATGCCATGAGCACAACAACTTTCCTCTACCATGTCCTGAACCATGTTTCTGCCTTGAAGTCTGTTGACCATGGACTGAACCTCTGAAACCATAAACCAAAATAAACCTTTCTTCCTATCAGTTGTTCTTATCAGGTATTTTGGTCACAGTGACAAAAAGGAACTGACATGGATACTTCCTTACTTTCTAGCATGACAAAAGTTTCTGAATCTGTCTTCTATTTTATCTACTCTAGCTTTTAAAATAAACCATTTCTCTAAAGATTTATAGTTCCATTTCTTGGAGAACAGTAGAGTATGAAGAGGCTAGGATCTAAATATATGATTAAAAAACATAAAGACTTTTGGCTGGCATGATGGTGCATGCTTTTAATCCCAGTAATTGTGAGGCTGAGACCAGAGGATCTGGGTTCATTGCCAGCCTCAGCTACTTACTGAGGCTCTCTGCAACTTAGTGAGACCCTGTTTCAAAATAAAGAATAATAAAAAAAAAATAGGACTGGGGGTGTAGCTTGGAGGTAGAATGTCCCTGGGTTCAATCCCCGGTCACACACACACACACACACACACACACACACACACACACACACACACAAAGACTTTAGACAGAGATAATATAGATAATCTTCACAATTTCTTATGTAACAAAACATTTGTTTTTTTGTACAATTTCATACTTCAGAAACGTTTTAGGATAAAAATGTTAAGTAGCTTTAGAAATTACTTATTTATGAAAATTTCTTTCATTTTCAAATGCATTATGAAAATACAAATGAGATAAAGGAAATATATGTAATAAAAAATTACAATATAAACAGAAAAAACAAATGGGGAAATAGTATTAGATAATTTTATGGAGTTATTGTGCATTATGCTTGATCAATAGATGCTAATGATTAAACATTTCTAATATAAACTATAAAACAAATGCAGAAATAAGATGTAATACTGACAGGCAGCACTGATTCTCTAAATATACTTTTGCAATTTCCTTTCAAACACATCTAATTTGTGAATGAAATCTTGATTTGCCTTTTAGGCAAGTTTTATCTCACAGGAAGAAAAGGAATAAACAGAGAATCTGCTACTCTGGATTTAACACTGACAGTATTAAAATAAGAAATACTATATTTTCTTCTGCCAAATGAGATAGAATGAATGTAATGTGTGCTTTTCTTTGCTGGTGATTATCTCTTTATGCCATGCATCAATCATTTGTCTGCATGATTTGTCTTACCAGAAGGCAAATTCCTTGAAAGTATAATTTCTATCTCACTTATTTTAGTATATTTCTCAAAACCTTGCCTGATGCAAGGTGCAAAGTATGAAGGTAAAAAGGATAAACAAATAAATCAAGAGATCACTTGGCAAGGTAGAAAAGACAAGAACCTTGGAGAAGGAAATGTCACCATTTATAAGTCTTAAGAACCAAGGAAAGATATGATATGATAGGATGAGTTACACAAACTGAGGAAAGATATGTCAATGCTCAGGAAAACAAATTTTTAAAAATAGAGGATATATAAACATAATCTCATGCTCATAGACTTTTTTAAAAGTAGGAGCTCATAAGAGTTCAATGATTTTTTTAAAATTTTGATTGTTACAGATAGATAGAAGATCATAAAGGATTTTCATTGAAGAGGAAATAGAGACATGAAAAATCACCAGTATGACACCAAAAGCACAAGTAACAAAAGAAAAAATAGATATATTGGACTATAGCAAAATTTAAAACTTATATCCTTCAAAAGACATCACATATAAAGTACAAAGATAAATGACAGAATTGGTAACTTATCATATATCTGATAGAAGGTTGACATATAGAATACACAAAAAACTTCTGTAGTCCAACAATTAGAATAGAAATCATCTGATGTAAAAGATTTCTCTAAAGAAGACCAAATGGCCAAGAAACAAATGAAAAAATGTTCAACATCATTACTCATTAAGGAAATGCAAATCAAAACCACAATGAGATACTTCCCATGGTGACTATAGTTAATACCATACCATATATTTGAAATTTTCTAAGAGAGCTCTTAAGTGGTTTCACCTCTGATTAATAAAAATAACTGTGAGATGATGGATGTGTTAATTTGATTTTGATCATTAATTCACTATATATGTATATTGAGTTATTGCATTTTATAGCTTAAATAAGTACAATTTTTATTTGCCAATTATATTTCCATAAAGCTGTGGAACTTTATTGAAAAATTAATAGAACATATTTATTTTGTTCCTAATTAAAGTATTAAGAAATAATTTTAGTGATAAAAATTTCTGATTAATAAATTCAGAAAAATTAAAATTATTTAAAATATTGCCAATTTTATCTTTTTAGACTATGTTTTAAGAACAAGTTGTAACAAGTGAGTATCATTTCGTTATTCATAGGGTAGCTAGACTAGAAGTTATGGAGAATGTAGCAGTATAGTACTTAAATCTAAGTGTAATATATTATACATATGTAAACAAATTCAACATAGTGTTTTAAATTGTCTTTCAAAATATCTTTGCCAGTAAGAGAGAATAATATGCAGACTTTGTAGGCATAATTCATAAATTTGCAAATGAATGCTGGAGATAATAAAAAAAACAAGAAGCAATTTGAGAAGTACAGATGTATTTTTTGCTCAGTAGAAACTGGCTGAATGAGCATTCCTATTAAAGAATATCTAAGCACTTGAGCCATGTACAACCTTTAAAATGTGTCACCTTTATGGTGTGGCTTTCGAAATACAACATCTAGAATAAGAGTAGTACAAGTATGAGCTCGTCAGATCCATGTACTGAAAATATTGAGTATGGAGTTCAGCTTTGGAAGTGCTGAAATTCAGCTCTGGGATTAATAACCTAAGAAAGACACTGGATAAACAGTTCATTCATAAGAAATTACATTTTCAGAAAAGCAGGACATCTGAGACATAATTAAAAGATGTAAGTTTAGAAAGTAACCAATTTAAAGTTGATATTCAATGCCTGAAGGGTTTGTGATTGTTTCAAGGGCAGACAGCAGCAACAAGGCGATGATACAGGGAGATAGATTAGGTGCAGTGTGAGGAAGCACTTCAATAATTGGGTTGTTCAAAAGTGAAATGAGTGGGCTTGTGAGATTTGGAGAGGAGGTTTCTGTATGGTTCATTCTTGTTCTAAGCCTTGTTATTCTCTATTTAGTTAACGAACAGGGTTTTATGCCTTCTTTTCCAACTTTCTTTAGTTTTTAATACTTCTTTAATTACATTTCATAATTATCTTTCCATATATCCTAAATGTAAGCCAACCCTAATCACTAAAAAATAAATATCCAAAAAATCTGTGATAGACTCAAACTTTTCCTTAAAAAGGTCTCCATAACCCCATTTTCATTCATAAAAACAGGTATCTTTCAGTATTATTTCTGGATCCTTTGTGATTTTGTTAGGTAGTTAGCCAGAAATGAGCCAGGCAGGAAAAGAAATGGGACAAGGGGAGCCTTCCAAAGAAGACATATGGAGATTGCTCCACCTAGCTGTGGTCAGAGACTTTGAGACCATTACATTGCAGCTTTAGACACCAGCAGAAAATTCCAACATGTTGAATTTGGCATAGTCACTCTAAGCTGTAACCACTCCAAATTACTATGCCTAAGAAGGGGTGGGATTTCTGGACAGTATAAAAACTCGCCATGCAGCCGAGCTGCTCCAGGACCAGCCAGCTCTGTGAAAGGTGGTAAGGGAGCAAGCCAGACTGCTACCTAAGGGCAGAAGAGATAGGAGCCAGAGAATACATCCAGGGAAAAGGGTTTGGAGTGGGAGTAGGGGTGAGGTATCTCTGCATATTCAAGAAACAGCAAGTGGTCAGATGAACCAAGTCAGGGAGATAACCAAGAGGTTTGGCCCTCACTGGTCATTGTTGGAATTTTGGCTCTTGTCTGGAATGAGGTGGGAGTCATTGATGGTTTTGAGCATAAGAATAACAAGTTTATTTCAATTGTTATATTGAAAATAGACTATGGAAAATAAAGTAGATTCAAGAAGACCAGCTGGAAGGCTATTGCAATAATCCAGGAAAGAGATGACCGTGGGACTAGGGCAATAGTGTTAGAAGTAGAAAGCTATTGAGTTTTTAAACGAAGAACCAATGGGATTTGCTGATGGATTGGTGTAAGAGAAAAAGAAGAGACAAGAATCACTTTAAGCCTTTTTTCTGTGGTTTGAAAAGGGAACTGTTAGGGGTTGGAATGAATTAAAAAAATTAAGGCTAAGAAATGTAAAAAAAAATGAATTTGCTATCAACTGAGAAAGAAAAGATGAAAGGTGAGGCAACTGTTGCCTTTGGCATATATCCAGCTGGATGATGAATAGAGAATATCAAGGGGGTAAATGTTTTTGCTGGTTAGGTCATTCAATGGCTCTCAGCAAACCCAACTTAAAAGATGCTCTATTGGCACAAAACAAGTCAAAAATCAATTCTAAGGTTCCGGACAAGGGCATCTGATTTTCAAAGAGAGTATTATCAGATTATATACAAAATATAGTGTTTAGTTTTTAGAAGTTCAGAGTTGAAAAATTAGATTTGGGTCTTAAATTATTGTGTATTCTTTGTGGAACACCCCCACCCCCCAAAATCAGCTAGATTGACTAATGAGATCCATTAACAAGGAAAAAGAATTTGTCTAAATTTTCATTCTATCTACAGCCCCAAGTGGAGAAATGATAAGACTATCTCTGTTGCTGGAATTGAATAAATGTCTGTATCCTTTATGTGTTACATTGTGGAGGAGATGTTGATATTTTGAGTTGAAAAGCTGATAAAAGCTTCTTGTGCTTCCCAACTCAAGTGCAGTATTTCACTTAAGTGAAATTCACAGCTTTCCTGCAGGCTAAATATTTTATATGCAAAGTTAAATATACCATAATATTAAATGCAATATGACAGTATAATGTGAGGCAGAAACATTCCTTCCATTTCCATATTGCTGAGAAGACAGGGCACAATAGCTAAGGTACTCAAACAGGGATAGGTGCCCTTGCTGTCCTGGGAGGGGAAAGTGATGGTGAGTGTCTATGCTTTCTTTGGCAGTCTCCCATATTCTTTAAAAGTAAACTTTACATTTTCACAGTACAGAGCCCTTATTTTTAAAGGTAAAAAAAATGGCAGCTGAGGGGATTAAAATATACATATTCATTGAACTATCTCAAGTTTATTGATTTTAAATTTATTTTTTCCATATTTTAGCCCATATTTTCTCCAGTTAGGAGGGCAATTTATAAATTATATGCTATATTTAGGGGAATTTATCTGGTAATTTCTCAGTATCATGACTAGGCTGCATGACTAATTACTGGGGGGAATCTCAGATTTAAACTCTCCTTCATCTCCCTTTAAAGCCCAAACAATATAAGCTCAAGTTGAATATATTATCTTGAACTCTTAAAGAAATATTTAAGAAAGAATGGATTGTAAATTGTCAAAGAGTAACTGGTAAATTCTCCTAAGATGTGGCACAGAATTTGTATCTAATTCTAACAGAGAAGAAATTAGCATAGATATGGAAAATTAAGCATAATTCAGAGGCAACATTCCCAGCTAATCCAATGATAATAATAATAAACTGTAATATGCAAGAATAAAGCATTCAATGTGATAACAATGAATGTGTACATATAATATATACACACTGTACATAAGTATGCATCATTTATTTACACCAATATTGGCAGAATCATTCATATGCTTGTTTTTGTGTATCTGTTATCATACCTACATAAAAATTAAAAATCTTCAGTCAAGTCTCTGCCTTCATGCATTTTATCTTCCCTATTTTCCTTTCTTGTTTCCAATTTTGTTTTCTGCCTCCTTCTCATGGCCTAGTTTAGGCTGAGGTGAGTAAGGCACTTCCATTGGGTGCAAAGCTGAAAGGTGTAACAAACTCAGCAATCAAGAAAATAATATTTAGATGTAGATTTCCTTAAAAATCACCATGAATGCAAGAATCCATGACAAAAAATGTCAAAATTCTGGAAAAAGCTATACTTCCCAGACCCAAAGGACAATACCAGCAGAGTTGATCCAGAGTAGATCATGACTACTGCATTTTTTTGGTGTCTTCTTAAGTTATACACCTGAGACAAGTGCCAAACTTTCTTAATTCTACTTGGCCCTAGTCTGTCCTTCCTTCTTGCTTTCCAGCTTTCTGGACAAAAGTATAAAACAAGTACATACACTGATCATTTTGTCATCTGTAAAACAGAATTCCATGTCAATCTCCTTTAATCAAAGTCATAGGTCTTGGTTACATAAGCACATGAGACTAAAATAATTTAAAGGTTGAAGAATACTGAGACATATTAACAAATTATCCTGCTGAGAGTCTTTAAATATAATGAATAGGTCATAACATCCAATGGCTAGGTTGTACCTGTAATATAAAATTACATAAGCTAGGCATGGTGGCGCACGTCGGTAATACCAGTACCTGAGAGGCTGAGACAGGAGAATTGCAAGTTCAAGGTCAGCCTCAGCAACTTAGTGAGATTCTCAGCAATCTAGTGAGATCTTGTTTAAAAACAAAAAATAAAAAGGACTAGGGTGCAGCTCAGAGGTAGAACATCCCAACTCAATCCCTAGTACCAATACAAAATAGAAATAAAAATAAAAAATTACATACATATCTAGTCTCTTTAGGAGAAACATTCTTTGAGGGCTCAAGCGTAAAATTTTAAGGGGCCTGAATTCATGAATAATCTGAGACTAACTTCTATTAAAGAAGATTTTCATCACTCAGGTGACTAAAGACTAGGAACTAGGAAGGAAGGACTAGGAATCAAGCTAGAAATTTAATTTAATTCACTAAAGGATTACAGAACCTTGAGTTTATATGAGTTACTGCAGAGACACAGAGACAAACTGATGAATCAGGTATGTACCCTGACTCGAAAGAGTATACAGTGTGGAAGATAAGCCAAGCATGTACAGATATTAACACTAAAACGAGAGTAGATGTGAGGCTGGAGAGAGTAAGATAGTTTAATGGGGAAGGTAAATGTTTTAGAAAAGGACCAGGTAAGACTTCATAATAATCATGTTAGATACCTTGATAACAAATAACTAATGGGTAGAAAAAGAAGGCAGTAGGAAGAGTGAATTCCTAATGGAGGGCAAGAATTGAGCAACACCCTGTAAGTAAGAATGTAAATGCATGAAGAGAAAGCCAGTAAAGCAGTTTGCTAGGACCATAAAGCATGGTAAAGGGAAAGTGAGACACCTAGATCAATGCCAAGGACTGAATTGGTGTTCAGTAGTTTTTGAATAAAAATAAAGAGTGAATAAATGAAAACTAAAAAAAAAAAAAAAGAGTAATGCCAAATTATAGAGACCTTTGAATGCTAGAACAAACAATTTGCATTGGAGATAGAGTGGGACATTCAAAAGCTTTTGAGCAGTACTATGTGGAGAGAAGATTAATTTGCAGAGGGGACCAATTAGTTAGTTATATCTATAGTCCAGGAGGGTGGTAATAATGACATGAGTGAATAAAATGGAAGTAGAAAGGGAAAGGAGGGACTAATTGGGAGAGATGCTGCATACACAGGATTGATAGTTAAAGCAATTAATTCGCTCAGGTAAGAAAGATGAAGGCAATGAAAATGACTCCTCAATTTCCAGGCTGAATAACAGGGAGGGCACTAGTGCTTTGAAAGGAAATAAAGAACACAGAAAGATAAGCATCAACTTGCAAATAAAGATAATGTCTCCAGGGTTAGACAAATGGCTGGCAGGGGCACTGGCAAGGTATTCAGGTAGAGGTGTAGTGCAAAAAGATAAGTGCTGATTTCTCCCTAAAAAATAAATGGTGTCACAATGGGAGAAGCAACACTTGGCATTTGATACATTCCTCATGTAACCTCTATCTTTTAGTCAATTGCATAGACAGGAAACAAATATAGGGAAGGTTTTGTTCCTCAGTGTTGAAACATTTAAGAAAACCATGCATGTATGTTTTTAAATATATATGTATGTATAATAATATATTAAATATAAAGCACTTTGGTACTATCAACTATGGTGATAAAAGATTTTGTACTCCCTAGGTATCCAAAAGCTCTGGATTCCTAAAGCTTCAGTTGCAAGGCAACTAAATAAATTGAGTGGTTTAACTGTAGCCTAGACCACCAGGTCTCAAACTTTAGGTACATCAGAATCACTTGAAGAACTTAATATATAATTTCCAGGTCTCAAATCTAGAGTTTCTGAGTAGGTAGAGTTTGGAAAAAGGTCTAATCATTTGTACATCTCATAGGTTCGTGGGTGGGTGCTGGTACTGTTGCTAGAGGGCCAACATTTTGAAGAGCACTGGTCTAGGATGAGGGTTTTAAAATACTTCCCAGAAGAGTAATTCTCAGAAGATAAACTATGAACAATCTTCATCAGAGCCACCTGGGTTGCTTATTAATATAGTTCTTGGCACTCACTCCTAAATTAGTAAATCTTAATATCTGAGTTTGAAGTTTGAGAAGAAGCATTTTTTTTTAAGCAGGACCTCACTAAGTTGCTGAGGCTGGTCTCAAACCTGTGATCCTCCTTTCTCAGCCTCCCAAGTACTGCAATTACAGGCATCACCATGTCTGGCTGAGAAGAAGCATTTTGAACAGCTTTTTTGGCTGATTCTTAATATTTTGTACAGTTTGAGAATAATTCAAACTGTGATGTGAGTTTTAATTAGATTTGGAAAGACATTAGAGACAAGTTCTATAATTGTGGTGAAAAGAGCAAATGATGGGAGTTAAGGGATGTGGGGTGTAGACATAAATCTTGATACTAATTAGTTGTAGGGCCTTAAGTAAATCACTTAACCTTTTTGGGCATAATTTTCTCATCTATAAAATAGATGATTAATTTGGAAGACACCCGTATTCCCTTTTGGCTCCATAATTATGATGATTTTGGGAAACAGCATGGGTAATGATCAGAGATAAACATTCCAAGAGAATTTAAGAAACCAAATTCTTCCCAACTGAGCGTGTCAGAAGAGCATGGAGTTCTGGTTTTATTTTATTAGACAATATATACGTCGTTCTGCATTCTGAATTGCTTCTATTGCTGACATTAAGTTTGGTTGTTGGCGTCTTCTGTCTTTGAGAATCACTTGGGAGAGAATTGTTTTTGTTGGCATCCTATTTCTCAGGAATGCTGGACTTTATATGGCAAGCCTACACAATTTCATTTTTATTGGAACAAATTTTGGAGATGATAATAATTCAAGTTTATTAGTCTACTTAGAACTTCTTAAAATAAATATTAAAATAGAATATAAATTTATAATTTTCTCACTTCACTAACATTAGGATAGCCACTATTGAAATAGATAGATAAAAATGACAATTTCTCAAAAAAATTACAAATAGGATTATCATGTGCTTCAGCAATAGCATTTCTAGATATAAAGACCAAAGGATTGACAGCAAGGAGTCTAATAGATATTTGCACACCTGTGTTCATAGAAGTATTGTGCACAGAGCTTATCCATTCTTATGATAAATGGACAAGCAAAAATGGTGTGTGTGTATGTAATAATAGGGAATATCATTCCACCTGGAAATGAGAGGAAATACTGACACATGTAACAACTTGGATAAACCTTCAGGACATTGGTAAGTGATACAAACCAGTCAAAAAGACAGATACTATATGATTTCACTTAACACTTACATGAGGTACCTAGAGTACTCAAATGCATAGAGACAGAAAGCAGAATGGTGGTTGCCAGGGACTTGGACTTGGGAACAGGAGGAGGGGGGGATTCCTTTTTTTTTTTTTTGTGGTACTGGGGATTGAACCCAGGGGCATTCTACCTCTGAGCTACGCCCCTAGACCTATTTTTTATTCTTTAGTTTGAAACAGGGTCTCACTAAGTTGTGGAGGGCCTCACTAGGTAGCTGAGGCTGGCCTTGAACCTGGATCCTCTGGTCTCAGCCTCCCAAGTACTGGGATTTCTAGCGTGCGCCACCATGCCCGGCTAGGGATTACTACTTAATGGGTACAGAATTCTGGTTTTGAGAGATAAAAAGAGTTCTGGAGATGGATGGTGGTGGTGGTGGTGGTTGCACAACAATGTGGATGTACTTAGCACCACTGAACTGTCTATTTAAAAAATGGTTAAGGTGGTAACATTTATGTTATATGTACTTTATCACAATTTTTTAAATATTAAATAAATTAAACTATTTAATATAAATTTATGTTGAAGGTTATATGAAAGCTATTTATGTGATGTGCTTAGGTTATATTACAAACCAAGTCCTTATGATTTAAAAAAGAGAAGTCCTATCATTAGTTATGGAGTTTTTAAAAACCCATTTTGTACTTACAGCTTCCACTATTTAATATTGTGTGTAATAGAAGAAATAAAAGGGAAATTGAAGAAGCAGGTCATTTTCTACCAATCCCAAGTATAATTTTATATTGTAATGTATTTATTGCTCCAAAATATAATTAAGGCATTCAGACTTTATTTATTTTGTTATTTCTCAAGCTGAGCTGATGCCAGATTGCAGATCCATAAAGGATTTTGTAAGACACATTGATTTAGAATAAGGGAAATAATAGTTATGGATATTTAACAAGAAAGGAGGAATTTGTAGTCAGAAGCTTTAGTGCCTCAAATGACAATTAATCTTGGAAATATTAAAGCAGAAAGATGTACCAGTAATCAAGGAAGTTGGGCTTTCATTGGAGAACTGAATTCAGCAGTTGAGAAGAAAATTACAGTAGAACAGGGAATACATAAATGAGAGTAAGAGGAGGGAAAAGGCCCTTTTGGACATATGAAAGGTCAGCCAGGGGTGTGCCCCACAGGATGCAAATTAAACCCACAGAGGTTCCTGATTCTACTACTTAGGGAAGAGGATAGTAAAAATGGAAAGTGTGTTTTAAAGGGCTAAAGCTTAACATGAGGGAAACAAATATGCAGGCATGGAAACCCACATCTTTATTAGAAAGGCTTTGTAGAAAAACATTTCAAAAAATCTGAGCCCTCTCAGTATATACCATCTACTAAGAAACAAAATTCTTATCTATTCATTACAGCAAAAAATGAATTGCTTAGAGATGTATTTACAAAACCATTTATCTTTTCTTTTTCCTTTTTTTTTTTTTTTTGCAAAGTAAATGCTTTTTTTTGAAAATGCTAGCTGGCAAAGGAAATTTCATCCCATGAAGTGTACACTTGAACATGTAGGTTTACAGTAGGACCTGATCAAGTGGTGTTTAATGGTGTTTCTCACCATTACATCTGCTTAGCTGACAGTGTGAATGCTGATGTGGCTATAGATGGAAACAGAGAAGCCTGAAGGACTAAGGGTGGAGTAACAAAAAAGACAAAGTACGCCGCTGCCTCATTAATACTTTAAAGAGAGACACTAAAAATTATAGCAACACAATCAACATAATAAAGTAAATATTTACCAATTTATAGATGATATACAAAAAATAAAACTTTAAAAAAATGTTCAATCTTATTTATAATCAGAAAAATGCAATTTAAATGAGCTATTTTTCATTCATCATCTTGACCAAAACGAAAAAGAGTAATACTATTTAAATCTGTCAATTTCTGCCAAGAAAGTAGGAAATATGCACACTCTTAACTTACTTATAGAAGTAGAAATTAGTATATTTTTGGAGACTATGTTGAGAAAAGTTATTAAATTTGTGCATTTGCACATACCCTTTAGCTCATAATCCCAATTTGAGGACTTTATCTATAAGAAAAATAATATAGATATATAAAAACACATGTTCATTGCAGCTATTTTTAAAAGAAATAAAACTTTCAAAGTATTGAACAAGGGCAGTAATCTGATAAATATTAGTAATTCATGGTATGTTTTGAGGGTGTTAATAAAAAAGTACAGATAATGCATGCTAACTTGAAAGTTGTTTTTGACATTAACATTGAAAAATACAAAGATATGGCAAGTTGATTCTGAGGGTAAAATTGGAAGTAGAGTGAGCTGACATTAAAATTCTAGTAAGAGGATTTTGAATTCTATTTTTTTATATTTTCCCAACAAATATTTTAGAAATGTATGTGCATTCTCCAATTTGGGAAATATCTTTTAGAATAAGAATGAAACAAAGGTAATATCCATTTAGTATATTTATTGGATAAAGGAGTTTGTAAATATAATGGCACCACCAGAAAACAATGATGTACTTACTCATTTTTTTCCATCCTGGGGAGCTGGAAAGTTAGAATTCCTTTGGATTTTTTTTCTGCTTGCGTGTGAGGATGTATGCTAAACAGAGGCTTGGTGTCCTTGGTGAGAGTAATTCTCTCATGTGGCTATTAAGCAGTATGAAATTAGGATCCCAAAACTCACTAATTTTTCAGAAAAAAAAACAACTAGACTTCATCAATTTCATTTTTATAATTTCAAAAATATGGAAGAAAACTGAGGTCTAAAGTGGTTATGTGTTCTTTCCAATCCAGAAATGTCTTTTGAAATATTTTGGTTATTCATGTCACATCTCTTTGGCTCATGTAGTTAGAATTATGTGATTAATGTCCAATTAGCAAGTTCAGATGATACATGGCCCAGTAGGTGTCTTTGTTCCACAGGCGCAGGCTGCACCACCCTCCCCCATCACCTTATCACAGCACTGTATTCTCTATAATTCTTTTCAGTTTCATGCACGCGCTGTGATTTGCTCACCTTCATGTCTTTGTTCAGGCTGTCTCCTCCCAACCCACTAATTGCTGTCTCCCTTTTACTTAATTAAATCCTCCTTACTCTAAGTTTAACATCAGCTCCTCTAGAAAGTCTTCACTGACCTGAACTAGTTTCATCCCCTATGCTAAGCTAGATCCTGTTCTCTGTGTTCTCAAAATATCTCAGTTGACTCTCTATGGGGTAGCAATTATTTTGCATTAGACTTAGCAGCTACTGAATAAATGTTTGTTGATGAAAGGAATGAGTAAATGAATAGATGAATTAGAGTTGAATTTAGCTAATTAAAACAAGAACTGGAGCAGATCTAGCTTTCGTCATGGATTTAAAAATATATTTTTCACTATAAAACCAAATTTATACCTATATTCTCTGCCAATGGTAGTAGTGCTGTCTTTTATATACATAAAACAGTATTTCATCAGCACTTATTTTAGTATATAGAATCAGTATACACACACACACACACACACACACACACACATATATATATGCATATATATGCATATTTTTCTGGGAAGCTAGAAAAAATGTCCATTTGTAGTTTTCTTTGTGTATTATAAAGCTTGACATGTTAAAAACTCATGTTAAAGTGCTTATTAATGCCTAAGAAGTCTACGGTTCTATATTTCTTCTTCCTTCTTTGAGAAAATATCTAATCAAGACGGATTTTGAGCCAGTCATGGTAGCACGCACCTATAAACCCAGTACTTGGGAGGCTGAGACAGGAAGGTTACAGGTCTCAGGCCTCAGCAACTTAGTGAGATCCTCAGCAGCTTAATGAGACCTTGTTTCAAAATAAAATAGGGCTGGGGATATAGCTCAGAAGTAGAATGCCCCTAGCTCAATCCCAGTACCAGAGACAGAGGGAAAGAAAGAAAGAAAGAAGAAGAAGAAGAAGAAGAAGAAGAAGAAGAAGAAGAAGAAGAAGAAGAAAAAGAAAAGGATTGACTTTGATTTCAAATATCTATGAGGATTATTATTAATGAAAATGAATTTTGATAAATAATAATTAAAAAACACTCAACCACAGGCATTAAAAATACAGTTGCAAAGCTGTTGGAAATGACCTCTATATCTTTTTCATGCACCCACTGGTGCAGTTCTCTTTTGTTGTGTGATTCCTGATATAGATCTAAAAAATATTCCTGGGGAGCAAAAAATATGCCAGTGGGATCTGAACTACCTGCTACAGGGTGAAGTACAAAAGCAAATAATATGTTCACTGTTGGAATCATTGGGCAAAAGGGCAAATAGCAAACACATTGCTACCTCCAAGCCCACTGCTATGACAGCCCAGGCTGGCATTTTCATAGCCCAGAGATATTTAGTATTTTGTTTTGTTCCCCCTCCCCCTCTCAGCAGTGTTCAATTTGGTTATTCATTTCTAACCCAGTTTTAAGGTCGTGTATCCTGTCAAATTATTACCCACTTGCTCACTGAAGCTCAAGTTAGTTCTTGCATCTTTGCTGCAAACTAATTAATCTTCATCTACTCTGGTGTGTTTCCTCAGTGCTCAATGGTGTTGTGGAGCTCTAAGAGGAGGAGAAGTGGAAGGACCAGAAAAGAGGCTATGGCCAGTGGGGTTCATGGGTGTGAGGTATGTAAGACCAGGACTATGTGTGAAACTGTGTCATAGTTGAAAACTGCTTTCTACTCACAGCCTTTCTTCCTGTTTTTAACTTGGTATGCATTCATTCTCCATTCTGAGTCTAGCTCATGTCATCTGCAATCTATCCTCACTGATCAGTGGCTGCAATGCCCTCTAGTCTATCAGCAGCTGCTAATAAGGCTGCTGCTAGCCAGGATTCCAGCCAACTATTGTCAGGGATAAAGAGGGGCCTCACAACTCAGTATGCTCCTGATAGCATGCACAGCCTTCCTACCACCTCACACTCATCTCCTTATCAATACTGTCTTCCTACAGCCCACAGCCCATTTGACTCTATGTCCCAAATGTCTAGCATCATGCAAAGTTCTGGGCTTACAGGTCATTACTTACACCTTACTGATATGGATTTGCACATCCCTGATTTTGAACAATTTTCCATTATTCTCCAACTCTCTGGATTCTCCAATTTTTCTATGTGGAACTCCATCAATAGCATGATCCCTATATTTAGTGAGATCACATAAATTATGGCTCTGTGTGTGTGTGTGTGTGTGTGTGTGTGTGTGTGTGTGTGTGTGGTGTACTGGGGATTGAACCCAGGGGTTGTTCTATCTCTGAGCTACACCCTCAGTCACTTTTAGTTTTTATTTTGAAACATGGTCTTCCTAAGTTGCTGAGAGTCTCATTGCATTGCTGAAGATGGTCTCAAACCTGCAATCCTGCTGTTTCAGCCTCTAAAGTACTGCAATTACAGGAGTGCACCACCATGCTTGTCCAATTTATTGTTCTAATGAGCACACTCTTGAAAGTAAAAGGGGATGCAGTTAATAACACTTGGACAACTGGAAAAATTAGATTTTCCAAGAAAATTAGTATGTATAGTCAATTTCCTTTTGTTTTTTGAAACTTCCTTTTACCTTCTTTTGCTAACTGGAACCCGTTTCTGCTCTGGAGATATGTTGCCTCTGGTTTTCTCATGTGGTGCTTATTCTTCTTCGCTACCAACATTAATGCCACTTGAAGATCAGGAGTAGTTGCCCTTTTTGCTACTTAAACTGCTTCTATACCTTTGTCCCTAAAGTCCCCCAGCTTTGAAGATCATGCTATTAAACCTGCTACTCTGTCTCGCAGTGCTCATCTATGGATTCCGTGTCACACCTCTAGCACTCCTTGATTTGTATTTTGTTTACCATTTCTCTTTTAAATACTCCTTCTTTTATTTTTTGTGATTTAATTATTTACACAGACATCTGTAATGGTTTGGATTTAGAATGTCCCTCTAGCCCTTATGAGACAAGGTATCAATGTTTGAAGCAAGACTTGGCTGCTAAAAAGGGGTCTCTGGGAGTGTGTTCTTGGGGATTATAAGGTCCTTCCTCCAGCTGTTCTCTTTCTTTGCTTCTGCCTCCCTGATGTGAGAGCAGAGTTGCTTCCTCCCTCTCTCTACTTCCTGCTGCCAGGCTCTGCAGACCCAGCCTGACATGGACTAAACTCTGAAACTCTGAAACTCCAAAAACTGAGCAAATACATCTTTCTTCCTCTAAATTGTGTGCTCAGTTGTTTTGGATGCTAGTAATGAGAATGTTGACCATAACAACCTCCTTTTCCAGTATTTGATTTCTCAGTGTCTTGTCTTTCTCTTCTCCAAAGAGCTTGTCTTGTCTCCTATCTCAGTCACTCACTTCCATGTCACATCATCATCAATAACTGTATTCTCTTCATCAGGTCATTTCAAATGTGCCACCTCAGAACTAACTTCATATGACTTCAATTCTGTCATTCTGGCTCACTGACTTTGACAATTCTTCAGTCCTCTTCAGACACACACTCCATTGTCCATGCCATCCATCTAGTGCCCTCGATTCCCCTTGGATCTATGATATTCATTTTTTTTTATACACACTTAACGTTTTAGATGTACTTATCTGGCAAACACCACTTCTGGTAAAATTGACTCTCTGTCAACTTTGTGTTTACATTCAGGAAGCTGAAGATGCCTAGAGAAAAACCTCACAATCATGCTAATTCATCATGACGACTACTGCCAAAGAGCCCTCAGTCTTGCCTAGGAAGCACACTAGTTTACAGTCCCTCCCACACTCCAGAATTACTATTTCAACACTCTTTCTCAATCTCCAGACTCTCTGTCTTGCTATATTAACTTTGTTCATGACCTTGACATTCTTCAGTATACCAACTATACCAAGCTAGCCTCAGCCTCAGGCCTTTTGTAGTGAGCTTCCATCTGGCTAGGTATTTGCTGTCCTCTCTCTGCTATCTGCATGGCTCACACCCTGTGCTCCATCAGGTCTTACTCGAACATCACTTTTTAGAGATGTCTTCCATAATATTCTTACCTTTGAAATTTTTCTTTATAGCATACATTTACGTGCATGTCTATTGCCTTCTCTCTGCTACAGTATTGTCTCTGTTGGGTGATAAACTTTGCTTGTTCTGCTGTACTTTTCAATGTTTAGAACCATGCCTGGTAAGTAACCAGTGAATATGTATTAAATGAGTTTGTAAAATTACAAAATTAGAAGTTTAGTCTGCTCAGTTTTTTTTTAGCCAAAACTGAAGAAATAAAGGGTAGGCTTACCTTAACATTTCATACGGTCTGCCTATCTTTCAAAGCAAATGGTATTGGCTCATATTGCCCAATCTTTTGTGTTAGCTTTCATTTTGATACTCTGGTTTTCTGGCTAGGATTAAAGCTGGACCCCAAGGTCCAGAGGTTTGGCTGGAGCCTTACTGCTCTATTTGGACCTTGCTATTCCCCCAGTCATGGTATCCTTTACACCATACAGCTCTAGGACTTAAATGGACTGATGATCTTATGAGTTGATGCTATCCTTCAGATTAAATACTGTTGCTGCTGGCACCACCACTGTCCACTGTCCTGTTACCACCTGAGCCTCATACACCCTAGGATTTGTAATCTGAGAATTTGCCACTGTGATCTTCTGGCTAGGACAGGAATTTGAATCCTTCCAATCCTGGTTTTCTTTACTTCCCCTAATAGTTCTCAATGCTGAGGTTCTAGAATGATTTGTTCTTTATCACTTGAGTTATAGCAGTTTTTCATGAAAGGAAAAACTCATAATAATTAGGGTCATTATAATTCAGTATTGCACTCATATTCTTCATTCCTGGCCAAATCTGTACCTGTGACCTAGATTTCTTCATTGACTCTCAGACATTATCTGCCTTATGTCCAAGGCCCTTATAAAAGAATCTGACAGACTAAATTCCATTAATATTCTAATGCAAGTAACTGCTTAAATTTGTAGGCTTCTGAGATGGATTTGGGTCTTAAAATGGATGAGCTTTCCATGGTGTACCTTCAGGATGCTGCGGAGTCACCAGCATGGCCTCCTAACTCCTTCTCAGCTTCCATGTCCCACCTTCCACTCTTCTCAGTGATTAGATTAGATGATTTGCCAATCTATGAGTCAGATCATGTTACATACATTTCATATCCCACACAGAGCAAAATTGACTTAGAATGTTCTAGATAGCCCTGCTGCCCAAGTCAAACTTCAACATGAATAATGATCACTTCAAGAACTTGTTAAAATGAGTTCCACATTCAGAATGGCTGGGGTGTGGGCCTAAAAGTCTGTATTTCTAAGAAGCTCTCAGGTAAAATTGATACTGCTAGTTCACAAGGCCATGCTTAAGGAGTAAGACCTTGCATGGATTGTCTCCTCTTTCTGAGCCTGATATCTTTCTGATATTATCCCTTATTTCCACACTGCTTTCCTTCTTATTGCTGGAACATCCAGATGAGCTTCCACATTGAACCTTTTCACTAGATGACACTGTCTGGAAGCATTTCACCCAGATATATAATCCCCCCCCAAAACAAACAAACAAACAAACAAACACACAGTTGTTCCAAGTGTTTATGCAAATGTCACTTTCTCAGTGCAGCCTGCCTTCCCTGGTCACCTGATCTCATTGAGCAAAGCACCCCTCCCTCTCTTATTATATTTTTTCTCCTTAACATTTCTCACACTGAACATACAGCATAGTTTATTTATCTTGTTTATTGTTTGTTACCCTTGCTAGAATGTAAAGTCCACGGATGCATTTGTTTAGATTTCTGTTCATCCCAGCAACAAAAGCCTGTTACACAAAAGGTATCCAATAAATAATTGTTGAATGTCTGAAAAAATTCAATTACATTCTTCAAATCATGCTTTTTCTATTTATGCAAAAGGTCCCGGGCACAGCAAGACAGAAACAAACTTGTTCTAGTTTAATTAAGATCATTCAGTACTGGTGAATGTCTCACAAGAATATTTAGTCAGAACTCTCATCTATTTAATGCTTTTTATACAGATTTTTTTTTTTTTTTTTGGTATGAATGGAACAATGATGTTCAACAGGATCAGGATGTACCTTTAAGTAAGGGAAACTTAATGAGACTAGTAGCAGAATTAAGAATAAGCACAGCCTGAGACATTAATGAGATCTATTTTAAAGTTATAGATTGTGGAGACTGTTTTTCATAGCAAGGCTGGCTTTCCCGGAAGGCTGTTATTGTACATACAGGTTCCTGTCAGAAGAAAGTTGGCCTTTTGTGGGATGCTGACCTAGAAGACCTCCCAGGTCTTTTCTGCCTGCACAAATTAGAAATCAATGACAGAGAACAGAAAGCTGCTGTGTGAGATGTGCAAGACCAGTTGTTTGAAGAAGAATCTGCAGCCACACTTCACATGTTACAGTTCTCAATTTCAGGAATCTCCAGCGAGCTTTAGCAAGTGAGGAGGTTATCATGTGTTAGCTGGCTGTTTTTGTTTTTCAATAGAAGATGGCCAAAACCTTGCAAACTGAACTATAGTACATTCATTATTATGACCTATTCTCTGCCCAATCAATTTTCAGTTGCCTCTGCCTGGGGCAAAAGAAATACGATACTACAAACAAATTTCACTTAGGTATTTTCTATTATGAGTTTGTAAGGGCATTCTTCATCAGAACTCTATTAAATAAAAAAATCAGAAACATGGTATAATAAATATTTGATGATTTGCAGTTTTAAACTTATTAGCCCTCCTCAGCATACTATCAGGAGACAGAAATTGTTCACTATTCATTTTACTACATTTCCCTTTTTATTATGTCATAATTTTAAGTTAATACTAGGAAATATTAAACAATAAAGCTTTGTAGTTATAAAACCCTCAAATATACATTTTCTCAGGTAATTTTCAGAACCATCTTATGAGATAGGTTTATGGTTCTAATCATACTATTTATAGATGCATTACTTATATTACCTTATTTAATCTTGACAAAAGCTATGACTTAGGAACTCTTATTATCATGATGAAACTCCCAATGTCCAGAGGTTCTAAATAACTACTCATTTTTACTCATTTAATTTAAAAAAAATAAAACAGAGCTGGATTCAGATCCAGGTTTATGTTCCTGCAAAGCTCAGACATTTTAACATTTTATAGCATTTATCACAATTTGAATCATTTGGCTTACTCACATGGCTTATTTCCCATTCATCTTCCTCACCAGCTTCTCCAGATTTATTTCATGAACTGATTGACCATTTCTTGATTACTGAGCTTATCTCATTCTTAAGTCAGTGTCTAGTGTGTAATTGGTACTTAGCAAATGTTTGATGAATGAATAAATTAACAAGTGAGTCAATCTATGTCTATGTATCTATGTATCAATTTATCTATCTATCTATCTATCTATCTATCTATCTATCTATCTATCTATCTATCTATCTGTCTGTCCGTCCATCCCTCTATCCATCTATCCGTCTATCCATCTGCCTATCTATCTATCTATCTATCTATCTATCTATCTATCTATCTATCTATCTATCTTAGTGTGCATGTGTGTGTAGTGCTGGAGATTGAATCAAGGGGAATTCTACCCTGAGCTACACTCCCAGCCATTTTCATTTTGAAACAGGGTCTTGCTAAGTTGTTGTACACTGGCCTTAAAACTGTGATCCTCCTGTCTCAGTCTTCCAAGTATTGAGATTACAGGTGTGTGACACCTTGCCTGGGTGTGTATATATAGTTTTTAAAAATATTTTATTTAGGCCAAGCATGGTGCTGCATGTCCATAATCCCACTACTTGGGAGAGCTGAAACAGGAGAATTGCATTTTTTAGAGACCAGCCTCAGCAACTTAAGGAGGCTCCCAGCAACCTAGTGAGATCCTGTTAAAAAAAAAAAACCCAAACAAAAAAATACTGGGGGTGCATCTAGAGATAGAATGCCCCTGGTTCAATCCTCAGTACAAAATATTGAAAGAAAAGAAAATATCTCTGGGATGATACTGTATAGAAAGAGATTTTTAGGCAAAGAGTTTTGGCTCCTAAAATAAGATAGAAATATAAACTATGAATTTCTATTTATGCTAATCCTCAAGGAGAAAAATCTCTTTTAAACATTAGACAATATGAAGAAGAAGAAGAAAAAAACCTCCTCCAAAAGCCATCTAGCATTCTTATTCTAGAGCTCAAATTCATTCACAACCTATGAGTACCTAGTAAACCTCAATGTCCCTCCTCCCCACTCCTCCACCATGCATGCTTATTCACCATTAGATCCACTCCTCTCACCCCTATTCCCCAATGAGGACACCTTGTTGAATTTCCTGGGAACCAATAGTCCAGGATAAATACAAGAAAGAAACAATTTAGAATTAATACCTGGGCCCTAGGAAACTGGGATTCATATAAAGAGGGCAAAAGAGTTAGAGGCCATTGCTAACATCTTGAGGATATTCACTTCCTTAAAGGCATCATTAGTACTTGGAGAGAGGTTTATGTCAGTATCATCAGTTCCCAAAATAATGATATCAAAGTTGTGGCTGTGAGGATCAGTCACTAGTCTGACTCTAGTGGCCATGGAAACAGTGGTGGCAGAATCAAGGTTACCATATAAAGAGGCAGAGAAGGATGTTGGAACCCCAGGAAGAGTAATTTTAATAGTCAAAACATTCTCCAGTATGGGATCTGCTTTCTGAACAGGAAACTCAGACTTGGGGGCCAAATTAATCTTCTGCAGAGGATTACAGAGAAAGAACATAGAGTGCTATTGCTGCCATTACTGAAATATATTCATTCCATAATTATTTACTGAATGTCAACCACAATAATTTTCACTAGCCCCTGGAGATAATTCTAAGCAAATCCAATCAGTTCTCTCACTGAGAAACTAAAGCCCAGAATAAAAAAAATAGCCTTAAGTTTTTCACAAAAAGAAAAAAGACTTTCTAAGCCTTTTTTTGTATAGTTACTTTTAAATGATGACTATAGAAAAATAAGATGTAGATAAAGATTTTCACATTTGGAAATAGAAACAGATATTTGGAGAAAACTTATTTGTTGACAAGATTAACTTTTATTTCCAAATAGCTGCACATAATCACAAGTAAAGATAAGGTTTTAATCTAAAAACAAATGCAGTATAGAAAATACCCTGAGTCATTTAAAAGAATTGGATAACCTGAATGATATGTGGAATGGGATTTTTAAAAACTTTTTTAGTCTTCATGTTTATAAATTCCCAATCCTTTTCTGAACAAAATGCCAGTGTGTGTTTTTCATTTTGGAATTCCATTGGAAAATGATCTATCAGACAGCACAGAGGTCTTTGAATTCCCTGGACTGGTGCACTGAGTTGCCTCAAAGCCTTCTTTAAATCAATAGCAGGTATAACTTGCTTTATGTTACAGATAAAGGAAGCAAGAAAGAAATAAATCTCAACTTAGCAATTCTAACATAGAAGACAACATAGTAAAGATTATTAATGAAAAACCATGGCCAATACCTTCTGAATGCCTGCTTGGGACTCCAGAACATTGTTCTCTGATCCGTTGCTTTTGTTGATCATTCGCCACATTTGGGAATACATGCTGTCCCTCTCAAAAGGATTCAATCCCTTCATGCGCACATGCTCATATACTGCAGAGTCCAGGACTGTGCCATATGGGATGTCTGTTTGCTTGGAAAGGTCCTGGAGAGACCTTGATTATTGGGAGAGAAGAGAGACATAGAAAGAATACTGAATAGTTTCAAGGGGAAACAAGGCTTAAGGAGGCAAAGGGCAATGTATATGAAGATAGATATCAAATTGCTTTTCTTATTTTGTTGGTTCTTAAAATTAAGTTGAAATGCATAAATGAATTACTGTTAGGGTATACTTGGCAAATTATGATAAGACACAATTGTTACTGAAGGAAAGGTGAAAATTTTTAATGGTAATATGGTGCTTATATTTGTGAACCACATTGAAGAAAAATAAATCTAGTAATCTCATCAAAGTAATGACAGATAAAATTAGATTGCTAGAAATCATAATTTAGTAGTTTATTTTAACACCAGTTCATTACAAGCATTAGGCCTATGTTTCTTTAGGTATTGAGGTTCTTGTATATTTTTCTTTCTTTCTTTCTTTTTTGTGGTACTGGGATTGAATCTAAGGGCATTCTACCTCTGAACTACACCACCAGCCTGATTTTATTTTTAGTTTGAAGTAGAATCTCATTAAATTGTTGAGGCTGGCCTGAAACGTGTGATTCTCCTGTCTTATCTCCTGAGTACTAGAATTACAGGCATGCTGCCACCATGCCCAGCAAATCTATAATATTTTTATAAAGTAATTACGTTTTATATAAGCAACATGTTTTAAATTAAGTGCATGTTTAAATATTAGTATTTGTGATGGTCATTATTGATAAGTGGCTATTGCACACACGACAAGCAATTGACCTATATTATCCTCATAATGATGCTTCACATCCAGAACTATTCTTCTCATGTTCTAGATAAGGAAATTAGGTTAAAAGAATAAGTGCCTTGATCAGGGTTGCACAGTCTGTAAGGAAACAGCTAGGATACTAATGTCAGTCTGTCTACTCCAAAGGCCATGATGTTCCATGGCAAGATATGGACTCTTATTTATATTTCTTTTGCTATATTTGTTCTAGGGATATGGGGTGTGTGTGTGTGTGTGTGTGTGTGTGTGTGTGTGTGTGTGTGTGAAGGAGGGAGAGGAAGAAGGAGGAAGGAAAAGAGGGAGAGATTGCTCTTTGTATTCAAACAGAATATATACTTCCAGAAGCTGTGTATGTTTTCAGTTTTCTTTTTATTTTTTTTTAGGATAATCCTTTAGGATTTTCAAACCAATCTGAGTTAGTGATGACATCTATGTGTCCCAGGTTATCTATTTTGAGATTGATGGTTAGTTTCCTTAAATTTGAGTTTCTGAGCCATTCTGTAATTTCTAAATTAGAGAAGCAGTTACCAGTGAAATTCATTGAATTTGTGTAGGTGCCCAACTCTAATGACTGACATTTAAGGACAAATATGTGTCTTTGGCATACAGTTCAAAATCAGATGCTAGCATGCTTCAAACTCCCTAACTTGTGGGAATGAGAGCAAGTGCTCTGAAATACTATACCACATTTTGAACAAGAATAAATGCCTAATGTATTCCACAACCATGGGCCATGAATCATTTAATGTATACCTTTAACCTTTCTGTTTGTTTATAAATGGAGTCAACTAATGATTTCCTGAAGATCTTTAAAACCACTAACATTGAGCAAAAGTACTAGGAATACTCTATGTAGTTCCCTAAACTCCATCACTTGCAAAAATGTGTTGCAAACAATAAATGTTGGACCCTGTTTGTTAGAGTAGTATTTGTGCCAGTTTCTAACTTGTAACTTTCAGCAAAATATAATTGACATTTTATTGGATTTTATGCTGTTAGTGTGTATCATTTACTCTAAGGAAACTGCTGTGATAATTCCTTTTTTTCTTTGAACATTTGCTGCATAAATGATGCATTCCAAAAGTATTATTTGATGAGAAGTAGTTTCAAGAATCTTCTACAACTATTGGACTAATTCTTCCATTTGAGGAAGATAAACTAAAGTGGCAATGTAAATGAAGAAGTGAGGATACCAGCAGGATAGAAAGTGAGATACATGTAACGAGGGTACGGCTTAATGCCAGAGTGATAGGATATTTATTCCTGGGACAGATCATAATTATCTTCATGATAATATAACAGTAAGAATTTTGTCTCAAGAGAACAATTTTCAACTCATTTTTTATCTGTCCTGTACTGAGAGTAAAACTATATTAAAGACAACATTTTAAACACATTTCTCACTGTCTAGTAAAACAGGAAGAAGAAATGAAATATCTGTACGGGCTATAGCAACAGGCTTCATTCATTCATATTCTAAAAATATAAGAGTCAAAGCCAGGTTGTTGTACACATAACCAGATAGAACCTGAAGGCCCATTTTGTGGTTCACCAGAAACCTTACCAGGATATGATCGGTCATGTTCTGCTTAGGAGTGCTGGCAATCAATCTTGATTTAACTATCAGAAAGCTTCCATTTGGTGAAGGTGAGATCATAGTTTAGGGTGAAATTGTTTTTGCTTACATCTAATATATAAGTGGTTTGCCCAAACTGTTACACTCATAAAATATTATTCAATAAATTGTTTCCTCTTAGCCTTCCTTGAAAAGAAAATTGAAATCAAATGTTGGAATCTAATACAATCAGACTTCTGTGACATAGCTTCACCTTAAATATTAGTTTTACAACCTGAATATAGATTTATACTATAAATGGTTTAGTTGGTGAGACTTTTGTATACAATGAAATTTTAAAGGGATATCTTAATATATTGCTGTATGAAGCTCCTGATGTCAGAAAAAAAGGCAGTTTATTTTTAACATGCTTCAAGTTTGGAATAGCAGAGCACTTTGTAATTTAAAATAAAGGCATGTTCCCTCTAGTAGTTTCTGATATCAAGTTCAGCATATAAATTTGCCTTGAGACATGCCTGCAATAAAAATTACAGCTTGTCTGATTCAGCGTCGTTCCGTTATTGCACACCAAGACAACACCAAAGGTGACAAAAATAAAATACTGCAGCAAAATGAAGTGAACAGAAACAGCTTATTATAGAAAGAAGAGGATGTTTTAGAAGACCAGAATAGAAAAGGAGTGCCTATCACAAGTGACCATTTTGGCATTTTCATGCTAATATGATTATAGAGCAAGGACAGAAGAATTGCTATGTTATAAGTCCCTACACAGAATCTAGTAGGATATTCTATGAGCTGTAATCCTCAAAAAATTGTATCTGAAGGTGAATGCTGAGTTGATATTATTTAGATATGCCCAATCATTGTTTCAAAAATGCAAAACAATCCTAGAATCATCCGTAAACACCTAACACATAAATTAATTCACCACTGCAAGTACTGACATTTCTTTTTTAACAATAAACAGTATTTTTGTAGGCCATGGAAGGAACGGGGGCAACTGGAGCATTTCAAAGTAGAATTATCTGTGAATACACTCAAACCAGTATACTCAATCTTTCTCCCTGACCACATACCCCACAAAACTCAATGAATGCTTACACTGTGAATCTACTAAAGCTGAGACCCTCTATGTTACCCTCACAGAATAAAAAAAAACAAAAGTATGTAGATATTAGTGGTGAATAATAAGAAAACAAATGTTTTCCACACTAATCAGTCTCATTTCCTCAACATTTTACTCAGATTCTCTTTTTTTTAAAATTTCCCATTCTAGTCCCCTGTCAAAATGGTATCAACATATGAGTATTAAAGAAAACTAAGAGTGGAGAGGTATTTTTAGATTCTTATATGATCATTAAGTACACGAAAGAACTGTAAAATTTAGGGCAATTCTGTGGAAATAAACCTCAGGAATTTAAGTGGACCTAGGCTCATTTAAAAGTCTTCCATGAGAAGAATAAACATTTAAAACTCCTTTAGTGACTTTAAATTACTTCTGATATGTATGATAGTTTTATAACTAGTTTTATAACTGATAGCAGCAGCTTTTGTATTGGGGAGGTTAGAATTTAATGTCAAGCAAGTCTGTTATCTGTGAGCTATGTGATGTTAGGTATTCTGAGCCTTAGATTCTTCATCTATGGAGACAATTCATGTCTTCAGAGTGATGAGAGAACATGTCACAACAGCCTTTGATTAATTTACCTATCCCATTTCAATATTTCTAATTTTTTTTTTTTTTTGCGGTACTGGGGATTGAACTCAGGGGCATTCTACCTCCGAGCTATACCCCCAGCCCTATTTTTTATTCTTTATTTTTTGAAACCGAGTCTCACTAAGTTGTGGAGTGCCTCACTAAGTAGCTGAGGCTGGCTGCGAACCCGGATCCTCCGGTCTCAGCCTCCCGAATGCTGGGATTACAAGCGTGCACCACCACGCCCGGCTTGTTGTTGTTGTTTTTGCTTTGCAAAGTCATGATGCTTCTTTATAAACATTGTTGATGAGATTCATGCACTGGAATAGAAGTTAACAATGTCTGGTTTCCCTTCCAAGTACAACATTGAATGAATCTATGATACTAAATGGTCATAAACTTCTTTATAGCACCCTCTTTGGGGAGGTTATGGATTTATAGTAATGAAATTATATTACAATGAATGTATTGCTAAAACCGTTTATATTAGTAAAACTATCAACTAGTTAAAAAATCGAATGCCTGGTCCTTCTGCAGTGAATTTTCATTCATATTTTTTACCTATTTTCTGTTAACAAGACAGTAGAAGCTTCTCATAGGATTTCCATGTAACTTTCATAAGGCTGTCTGTCCCATCCCCATCATCATCTTTAAAAAAAAAACATTGAAACTCCTTGTGTGGAATACTCACCAACAAATGACAAGCATGAGCTGCCAGCTTGCTCTGAAGTGTAAATCTAATCCTATTTTTTATGGAATAGAACAAGTCAACTCAAGTTATTACATCAGAAGGGATTTTTCTTTGGGGTGGGAAGAGAAATGAAATGTGGCTGATAGGATTGACACTAGACACTTCAGGCAAAGGGCTGACAGAGGAGAAAAGACTAAGAGGGGGATACAATACACATCTTGCTCATTTCAGGCCTCTCCACCCCTCTCTCCCCAGTTTCCTCTTCTGGATGCTGATTTTAGCATCTGCCAAGAAAGAGATATTGTTACAGCCCCAAGGGCTCAACCAAGACCCTGAGGGCTCTTAAAGACCATGTAAAGAGCCTGCTTAGTGTTGTCCACTGGCCATAGCAGGTGACAGCTGTTATGCAGAGCACAGAGGCAGATTTTCTAGCTTAGAAAGTGATTCAAATTTTAAAACCTAAAAGAACAACTAACATCTCTGCAGAATGTGAATGTGCCATTCAGAATCAAGAAGCAAGTGAGGACAGAATTGGAGTAGGGAGACAAAGCAGGTTTGCCACTGAAAGGTACTGCCAATAGCACTATTCTGGGCAACCTTCTAGTTTCTATAAGAATGGATTTTAAAGACATAACAATTGAATTTGTGTTTCAAACCTTGAACAAATTATTTGTGTCTCCAAATTTTTATTTCCTTCCCCATTAAATAGGAGGAAATAATACTCTTCTTTTAAGGTATATCGAGGTTGAATTAGGTATTACTTGTAAGACACTTTGCTTAGTGACTAGCATTTTATAAGTGTTCAGTCACTAGTGGTTACAGTTGCCATTTTATTTTATCACTATTACTTTCTTACTATTATTCCATTCCTGAAATTGCCAACTCCTTATTTTCCTGTCGATTAGTTTCAGTCTCAGCTAATCATTATTCCTTATCAGTGGCCCTTCACTCTAATTTCCCCTTTCACATAATCTATCAAGTTCTCTCCCTTTTACCTTCTAAATCTTGCAAATCTGTCCCCAAATTTGTCTTCCTGTTGCCAATAGTCTTGTCATTTTTACCTAGAGATTTATTTCCAACTCTTTTCCTTATCTCTACATTAACCCACTGCTAATCCATCATCCACACCACTCTAAACTATTTTCTACAAGAATATTATATACACTGTGAAAATGTGTAATTTAAGGCAAATCGAAACATATTGCTGTCTTATTTGAATATTTACTATGTATTCCAGTGTGTTTCAAAAATCCTTCCAACTCTTTAGCCTTCAGGGTCCTTTACAAATTTAGTTTAAATCTTTTGTTTCCATTATTAGAAACAACCTTTTCCCACATTCAAAATATAGGCCAAACATATCATTTCTTCATGCATTATCATGTCTCAAAGTCTTGGTAGGTGTTTCTCCATAAGAGCTGCTTCTTTGTCTAACTGTTGAATTCCTTCCCTTTAAGACCAAATTCCACTGTCTCTTTAGTGCTCTTCTAACACTTAGCATACATTCACATTTTAGCATTGTGTTATGAAATGGTACTCCCTTCCATACCTTGATAGACTATATATTCTTAGTTGTTATTATTTCTTAAAATTAGTTTTTGCAAGCTGGACCTAGCCCTGAAAAAGAGCCAGCAATATGAGGCTCGTTTTGACTACAAAACCACTTGCATTTAGGAGAGTCAGTATTCCCATTAAATAAGCATTACTTAAAAATGGTATTTTTACAATATGTTATCAGCCATTCTGTGGGTGAGTTATCACAGCCAGAAGTATTTTGTGGCTAAAAAAACAACTGAAACACTTTTCCCCTAGAGATCTTTGCCATCAGTGAAAGCTTTATCAGTCTCCTGGTGAATTGCTTGCCAAAAATAGTTTGCCATGTATGTAAAATAAACAAATTCAAAGGCAAAGCAAATAAAAAGAAAATCCAAACCAACTGAAAAAAGTACTTGGAAGAGCTGAAGTCATAAACCATGATTCTGGCAGGCATAAGACTTGGAACAAAGTGAACTATTTCTCAAAGGGTTATAGTGCAGAAAGAGAGAAAAGATTGGTCTGAAGAGTGATTTGTGACATGGCAGAAGCAAGAGAAACCAGAAAAGTGCTCAACTAAGTCTGTTAACTGAAATAATTAAAAGTAATATAAAAGAATGCATGAATATGAAGAACAGGGAGAGAATAGTCACCTTTGAAAATACTGAGTATTATTATAGAAAATTAAATTTTAGGATTTATTTTTCCTGGTAAAATATATATTATTTCCTGGTAATATATATATATTTTTTTTTTCCTGGAGATTTTATATATATATATATATATATATATATATATATATATATATATATATATATATATATGAGAAAGAAGAATGTGTATCCAATACTTACAGGAGAGAAGAATAAGCACCATCAAAAGGTTTCCACCTTCCTGTTTTATTTGTAGCATAGCCAATTGCCATTTGTACTTTGGGGAAACATATTCATCGACTTAGTAGGTCCTTCTCCTCAGAAAAGTGTTCCCAGAAAGTCTGATGAAATATAAGGGTATCAAGAGCAGTATGGAGAGGTAAACAGGATTCCTTTATGTCAGAAGGGAAATTTGGCTTGCAGATGGTCTGGGTCATACTTGAGAGCTCAGTGAGCTATTTTTAGTGTCTGAAGGGTGCTCTTATCTAAGGGAAGCAGGCTCAGAAAATAGGTGACTCTTCTCTAATCCCAATAACACTGGATTTCTTATTTTGAAAATAATAAGGCCGAAGTCACTTTAATGGAAGAAATAGGGCTCTCTTAGAGAAGATTAAACTGTATGGCCTAAAAGTATGCTTTATGGGGCAAAGTAATTCAGGAAGAAGTCACCCACAGCCATTTCTATGGAGACAATGTACCAGCACCAAAGTGCTTGTGGTCATTTCTCTCCATGGTGCTGAAATCTCTTACTTCTCTGGATAGTAGAAGGCCCTTGGAAAAACAGCTGAAGTCTGAAGTTTGAAAGACACCAAGCAGGGCGGAGGGTAGAGACTCCTGTTCTTGTGAAGATGGAGGAAGTTTCCTAAGCAAGGCCTTCTGGATAGAGAGGTGCTCTATATGGGGTGTCATATAAGGACAAAAAGGGATTGGAGATGTGTGTAGTGTTATCAGGTGCGGGATTTCATGAGGAATACTGGAATAAAGCCTAAATGGTACAGGTTTCCTGTACTTCTTTTTTATCCCTGATGCAAACCCTCCCTTATATGGAAACAATACAGCACAACTAAATAACAACTTCTGATGCTTTGGCTATGAATTTCTTATCAACATAAATTAATGGGTTTCACTGATAGTTCCATATTTGCATCTATTGTGCACTGATCATATACATCCTTCCTTCTATCCTTTTCCCCCTCTATCCTATCTCCACCTCCTCTTCCCACTCTCTAATGATCCCTCTTTTACTTTCAAGACATTTTTGGGTGTGGGGGTTTTGGCTTATTTCACTTAATATGTCATCCTTCAGTTCCACCTAGTTTTGCTGAAAATAACAGAATTTTATTCTTCTTTATGGCTAAATAATACTTCAGTGTATATGTGTGTGTATAATATTTTATGTGTCCATTCATATATTGATGGGCACCTCACCTGATTTCACATCTTGGCTATTGTGAACAATGCCACAATAAAGATGAATACACATACACATGCACAAACATATCAAAGTCAATCAGTAAACTGAATTTGACGAGGGAGGGCGAGGGAGTGGTGTGGGAATTGGGGAAGGGTTAAATGAGAAATGTGTGCACGTATACCTTTATCAGCTTGTACCTAACAAAGATGTATGATTACAATTCACCAATTAAAAAAAAAGATGAATACTCATGTATTTCTTTTGTATGCTGAGTTCCTTTCCTTCAGATATATATCCAGGAGCAGGATAGTTAGATAATATGTTAGCCTAATTTTTAGTTTTTGAGGAACCTCCATACTATTTTACATAATTTATGTATTAATTTACATTCTCACCAACAGTACATAAAGGTTCCTTTTTTCTCCACATCCTCCCCAGCATTTCATTTTTGTATTATTATTATTATTATTATTATTATTATTATTATTATTATTGCTATTCTGACTTAGAATCTCAATGTAGTTTCATTTGTATTTCCCGGATGGTTAAGGGTGTTGAACATTTTTTCATATATTTATTGTCGATTCGTATTTTCTTTTGAGAAATGTGTTCAGATCATTCACCTATTTTTATTAGATTGTTTTGTTTTTTAGTTCTTTATGTATTCTGAATATTAATCTTCTGATACATGAGCAGTTGGCAAAACTTTTATATCATTCTGTAGGTTGTATTCTCAATCTATTGATTATTTCAACTTGCTGTGCTGAAGCTTTTTAATTTAATATAGCCTCATTTGTCAATTCTTGCTTTTGCTTCTGAGATATTAGAGTCCTATTCAGGAAATCATTGTTTTCTGCTAATAATTTAAAAGTTTCAGGTCTAATAATAAGGTCTTTGATCCATTTTTTTGTTTATTTCTATACAAATTGAGAGATAAGAGGTCAGGTTTTAATCTTCTATATGTGGCTATCTGATTTTCCATGTACAATTTTTTAAAAGGCTGTCTTTTCTCCAATTTTGACACCTCTGTTGAGAATCAGTTGCCTGCAGAAATATAGATTTATATCTGGGTTCTTTATTCTGTTCCATTGGTCTGTGGATCTGTTTTTATGCTAAACTATGCTGTTTAATTACTATAGCTTAGTAGTATGTCTTGAATTGTAATGCCTCTAGCATTGCTCTTTTTGTTCAGGATTTTTTTGGCTGTTAAGGGTATTTTGTGCTTCAACGTAAATTTAAGGATTATTTGTTCTAGTTCTGTGAAAAATGCCATTGGTATTTTGATGGGAACTACATTAAATGTGGTTCAGATCACTTAGGATAGTGAAGCCATTTTAACAATTTTAATCCTCCCAGTCCATGAACATAGGAATTTTTTTTGCCTTCTAATGTCCTACTCAATTTCTTTCTTTACTGTTTTGAAAATTTCATCCTATAGGTCATTCACCTTTCTAGTCTGGTTTATTCATAGGGTGTTTGTTGCTTAGGTTATTGTGGATAGGATTGCTTTTCTGATTTCTTTCTCAGCAATTTGGTATAGAGATAAGCAACTGATCTTTGTGTACTGGTTTTGTATCCTGCTACTTATTTTATCAGCTCTGAGGTTTTTGGTGGAGTCCTTAGGGTTTTCTTAGAATCATATGATCAGCAAGCAGTCCTGGGTTTCCTTTATGAGAAGACATTTATTATGGCTTCAATCTTATTACTTGCTATTGATCTTTTTAGATCCTCTTGGTTAAACTTTGGAAGATGATATATGTCCACAAATTTTTTCATTTCTTACAGATTTTCCAACCTATTGGCATGGAGTTTTTCAAAATATTCCATGATTTCTCTTAGACTTTTAGTGGTATTCCATTTTAATGTCCACTTTTTCATCTCTAATTTCATTTATTTGTATCTTCTTTCTCCTTCTTTTGGCTAGTTAAGATTTGAAATTATTGTTAATAGTTTCAAAGAACCAACTCTGTTTAATTCATTATTTGATTGCTCTTTTAGTCTGTATTTCATTTATTTCTGCTCTGATTTTAATCTTTCTTTCTACTATTTTGTTTTTTTTATTCTTGATTTTTTAAGATCTTGAGTGCATCATTAGATTATTTATTTTAGATCTATTTGTTTTTTATGTAAATACTCATTGCAATAAACTTCCCTCTTAGTACTACTTTATCTCACAAGTTCTGGTATGCTTCGTTTCCATTTTCACTTCATTCTAGGAGTTTTTAGGTCTCCCTCACCTCCCTGGTTTGTCCAACAATACATTTTTTATTCAAAAGTGTATTTTAATCTTCATGTTTTTGTATGCTTTTTGAGAATTCTATTGCTGTTGATTTCTAGTTTTATTCCAATGAGATATGATATGATGCAAGAAAAATATTTCAATTTTTTAAATTTGTTAAGACTTTCTTTATGACCTAATATATTATCTATTTGGGAAAAAGCTTCATGTGCTGATGGAAATAATGTATATTCTGAAATTGTTGGATGGAATATTTTGTAGTGTTTACTAATCCATTTGATCTATAGTTTAATTTAACTCTATTTTTCTTGTACACTTTTTGCCCAGATGATCTATCTATTGGTGGCAGTAAGGACTGAAGTCACCCACTATTGCATTGGAGCCTATTTTTTCCTGTATGCCTAGCAGTGTTTGTTTTTATTAAGTTTGGTGATCCAATACTTGGCATATCATTATATCTTCTTGATGAATTGTTCCCTTGACCTTGTCTCTTTTGACTTTGACTTAAAGTCTATTTTGTCAGATATAGATATAGCTGCTGCTATTTGCTTTTGAACTACACTTGCTTGGAATACATTTTCCTATCCTTTCAGTTTTAGCCTGTGTATGTCTTTGTAGTTGAGGTGAGTTTCTTGCAGCCAGCATGTTGTAGGGTCTTATTTTAATCACATCAACCATCTGTGTCTTTGAATTGGTGAATCAAGATCATTTGCTTTCAGGGACATTGTTGACAGATGTATACCTGTTTCTGTTATTTTGTTGATTTTCTTCTGGTTGTTTTGAATACTCTATGTTCATTTCTTCCTCTTTTATTCATCTTAGACTTTTGGTAGTTTAATACATTGATAATGTTTGATTCTCACCTATTTCTCATTGCATTGGTAGCGTTGTAGTGAGATTTATTGTCTGCCATGCTGTCATGATTGATTTTAATTATCTTCCTCTTCTGAGTGTAGGATTCCCTTAAGTATTTTCTATAATTCTGGTCTAATATTAATGAATTCCCTTGGTTTAGCTTATCTTAGAAGGTCTTCAGTAATCTTGGTTGGTGATTATTTTCTTTCAGGACTCAAAATACATTACTTCATGCCATCCTGATCTTTAGAGTTTT
The DNA here is from genome assembly GCA_004027655.1 of Graphiurus murinus. Taxonomy (NCBI): domain Eukaryota; kingdom Metazoa; phylum Chordata; class Mammalia; order Rodentia; family Gliridae; genus Graphiurus; species Graphiurus murinus. The sequence goes on from PVLC010003480.1 coordinate 79,292, forward strand.
TGCTGACAAATCTGCTATTATTCTAATTGGTTTGCCTTTAAATGTGTCTTGGTACTTCTTTTATGAAACTTTAATATTCTTTCTTTGTTCTGTACAAGTTACCTGTAATATATTGTGGGTAGGTAGGCTCTTTTCTGGTCATGTCCATTCTGATAAGTCCATTTGGGGTTCTAAATGCCTCCCTTTCCTGGATATCCATGTCCTTGCCAAGATTTGGAAAAATTTTTCTATTATTTTACTGAATACATTTTTTAGGCCTTCTGCATATAAGTTCTCCCTCCAGTATGCTGATTATATAGATGTTTGATCTTTTAATGGTCTTCCAGAGACCTTGTTGTATGTTCTCTTCATTATTATTTTCTGAACAACTTTGCAATGTTAATTTCATCTTTATCTTAAAGAATTAAATAGCCATCATAAATTTGAATGTAGAAAAGTGTGTACCAACATCCATGAGGCAGATACCTCTTCTTTCTAAAACAAAGCCCCTCTGTGGTAGATGACTCAGTGCAGGGATTACAGTTTGACAGATGACACAAAAGTCCTTCTTGACAGATTAAGGAATATTCCCTGTACTCTTTCCCAAACAGAGTAGTCAGAGACACTCTGACACTATATAGTATAGATAGGATGGCTGCAGGTAAAATAGGAAGTTTGTGTGAAATAGATGCATTTGAGAGAGACAGATGTCATACTCCTTAGGGGAATACCCTCCAGCAATTGGAAAGATTTATACTTTTCATACAAATTTAAAATGTGGTTCAAACTTATGGATAAGATGGGTCTTTTTTGAGGTTACAAAGAAAAATAGAAATTCTCTGATCTTATTGCTGTTAAGCATAATTAATGAAAATAAAATTTAAAATTCTCTCTAAAATGACTGTCATGCAAATATATAAGAACAGTCATCTGAAAATCAGATTGACTTTCCTGAGCTCTTGATCCACATTATGAGCTAGGGACTAATTTTGTCACACCACAAATCTTCAAATCTAGTGACCACTGTATGTTTCCACTTGACATTGCTGACATATTTATCATTTATGATAATGATAATGACCAGTTAGTTAAATAATAAATACATATTTAATAATATTAATATTTAATGATAAATACACATATGTTTACATAAAAAGGCTACCTTACGTGTTGTATTTAAATAATATATGATCAGTAATGGTAAAATATATGCATATATATATATTATAAATGTTAACTAAACAAAGCTCTATCACAAAAGGCCCCTGTATTCTGTGAATGCAATTATCCCACAGTTTTTCTGAGTGTAGTACAACGTATGTGTAGTTTTCTTCTTATATATTATGAAAAGATACAATAATTATTTATGCCAGCAGAGTAGAAATAAATATGCAATTATCCTAAATTTGTATAGCCAGCATTTCACTATGTCACTATCAGCCATGAACTGATTGTAAAATATATGTCATGATATCTTCAAATAATTCAGTAGAATTTAAAAGGGGCATAGTGGATTTTTATATTCTACATCCTTGAAAATACATGAAGGACTTTACTAATTCCCACATATTCCCCTAGGGATGATGAAATTTCTAAACAGTATTACAAAAGAATCCTAATACAATCATAACATCAGAGAGCTATAAAAAAGTTACCAGAGGCATCATGTAATTTGATTAGTTACCTTAAGGTACATAAGCCTGCCCCCAAACTGAATTTATTTTTTATTCCTAAGGCACTTTCGTGACTTACAAAACTTATCACCAGGAAGGCTTTACTTATGCCTAACTCAAAAGCTTCTTACATGAGAGAAGCCTCTCACTTTGTTCTCGGTGGAAAAGGGACAGTATCTGTTTACCACCTTCTAATATAACACTTGCTTTTCATTTCATCTTTCTCTTTGTTGAGTTAAACATTAAACTATTTTACTTATCCACAGGATGTATTACTTACTTTTTAAAAATCACATTATCTATTCTTTTCTTTTTAAATGTTTGCATAATTTATGGACCTAATAAATAGTCCCTGGTGGTCTTAAAAAAGCTTGACTAACATTTATACTACTAGATGACTCTGGTCATTTTTTATTAAATACCAAATCTACATTTCATATTTATAATTATTTTATGGTTCATTCTGAAACTCTTTTCAACCAATACTAATCTCTCTCTCTTTCACACACACACACACACACACACACAAACATGCACATGCACACATGCACACACACACATGCACATGCACACATGCACACACAAAGACAAACACACTCTGAGTAAATTATCACATGTTTGTCTCTATTAAACTTCATCCTACTTCTAATCACCTTGCTTAATTTACCAAGGTCCTTATACATTCTTACAGTGTGGTTCTAGTCAATAATCACCCCTACTCGATATAGAGTAATCTGCATATTTAATAAGCTCACTCCCTATCCCATACTTCACATCAACACTGAAAATGTTAATTAGAATCAAGACCAATGCTGACTTATGGAAAAAAAAACTTTATTCAATATACCCTTCAAGGCTGACATTGAACCATTGATTAATACCTTGTACATAGTCCACCTACAAGCTATGGTACAATAATACATGTGAATACTACATGAAACAATGACCAAATATAATAAAGTATGAATTCAAATGAGGGATCAATAGTAGTTTGTAATTTTTTTCTCTATAAGGTTTTATGAGGAGCTCAAGACATTAATCACATTATCAAATTTTTCACAGTAAAAAAATAGAAGACTAGACAAAAAGTTACTAAGAATAAGGGTAAGCTAATTTAATAGACCATTTAGGGAGCCAATGAAATATTACCAACAGAAGAAGGTAGAAAGTCATGGTGTTAGTGAATATGTTGATGAATCTAACTAAAAACAAAAACTCTGACTCCTTCTGTCATAAAGCAGGAGACCAAGTTTCTACTGACAACTTAAAATTTTCCACATTCAAAAGATATATTTATGTATTAGATCTGTGGATATCTCTAAACCATTCATTTATTTTTTAAAGATTGATTCGGAGAAATTATTCTCTATTCTGAATTATTTGATTTTTTTGTTGTTGTTTCTGAGGAATTTCAACTAAAGGGTAGTAAATGTACATCCTGATGCTGAGAGATGTCTTATTAAAGCTAATTTGAAATTATAAATGCCCAAACTGTTCTTCCTGTCCCCAATTCCTTAGAAAAATCTTGAGGAATCAGCATCACTGCTTTTAGAAAGACCATAGCCTTCATCTGGGAATGGAGCCCAAGCCACCAGCTGCAGGCTTCCTTCCTCACCTTCCACAGCCCTTGCCTTATCTGGGGCATCTGGCTGTCTTCCATGCTCATTCTCAGCACTGCGGCTTAAGAATGGGGACTTTTGTAGGGGTGTTTGTGTGTGTGTGTGTGTGTGTGTGTGTGTGTGTGTGTGTGTGTGTGTGTGCGTGTGCACAGGAGTGGAGGAGAAAGCCATTAAAAATAAATTGAATATCTTTAGATGACAGAAGCTGTGGAGGAACAGAGAGGATCAGAGAGTTAATGGGGTCAAAAAGGTACTTAGTGGAAGGTGGGAGTCCATGTGCCAAGGTTGCTGGCATGGTAGAGAGACCAGGGAAAGAAAGCTGGGACTAGAAAAGCGGAAACAGAAAAAGAAGACAAGTGGGTGTGACAAACAGGTGTTTTTGCCTTCCAATTTAGCATTTCTTTCAGGAAGGTCTCTCTGTGAATCTGTTTTTATCAGGCATCTTACGGTTTCTCTATAAGAGACCTTGTTTGTGTCCTGTTGGTACAGAATTTTATAGTGCAAGGGACATTGAAAATAACAATTCAAATTATGGAACCAATTTTTAGACAGTGAGAGAAGAAATGGATCCCTTTTGTAAACTGTGGAAAGCTGAAGTGTGTTGTTTAAAAACTTGCCTGATTCTCTAATAGCAGGAAGGATTCCCAAAGACTTGAATCCATGTTTTTGGTCTCTTTCAGAAGTGTTCTGTCAAATGACCCTGACTGACAGCTCCACTCTTGCTTATTTTCATAGCTACTTTTCCCACATTAATAGAGAGAAAGAGAGAGAGAGAGAGAGAGAGAGAGAGAGAGAGAGAGAGAGAGAGAGAGAGAGAGAGAGAGAGAGATATTTTGAGGTATTTGTTTAGAAAGATTCACTTTATCCAGAAGAAGGAGATCACCTTAGGGGCTGTGGGAGCTTATTAGATTGGCAAAGTTTTTGTCTTGGTGAGCTCTAGTGTAAACAAAATCTATGCCAACTCTGTTCCTGGAGGCCACAAATAAAGAGGGAGACGACTTTTAATTAAATGCTCACTGAAGGGTGGCTTGGAAAGACCAACACACATCTTAGAGTTTTTATTTTTTAAAAAAATGATAAAATTCTTTCTATGACATCTAGATGGCTCTATGCTCATAAAACATCCATCACTGTAGTACTTAAGTGCAAGGATAAGTAAGCCATTTCAACACTGAACAATACAGAGTAGAGAGATAAATGTCTTCCTCTGTCTGCAGTGCCTGTGTGTTCTGGAGCTAAGCCTATACAATCCTGTACTAAAATAAAACATAAAAGGAGTATGAATCAGGCCTAGCTCACTTCCTAATAAAGTGTGCAATTCCCTGCTGAGAGCTCTGTAATAGGATGCTACTGGAGCACCGAAGAGAGACGGAGTGCGATACTCTGCAATCCTAGAGTGTACCATTTGGGGCTGTCTCTACTATGTGGAATAATAGCACAAAGAAATGACTTTCTTATTTCCCTCTGATTTTTATGCGGTATATATTACAAATCATAGAGTTCCATAGTGTCAAATCTCTATCTTGTTCATTCACTGAATGAATATGATTTGTAACCAATTATGTGATAACTACTCAAGAAGGTACTATCTAAGATCCTGGGTTGGTGCAAAGGTGTTTAACAACAGCCATCAAGAACATGTGTTTTAGCTGAGAAGGTAGAACAAATAGAATTATATGTCAATGCAAAGCCAAATGTGCTTCAGGGTATAAATGAGTTAGATGCAAAGTGGTTCGAAACAGAAAGGCACTAAATCTAGTTAGAAACATGGGGGAGGCTTCACAGAGAAAGTGGCATGTGAGCTGTGCATTATGAGAGGCATACATAAACATCAGTTAGAAGAGAATACTTGCCTGGCAAACAGATATCCTGGCCCAAGTTTATCGCCAGCCACTATCAGCAGCAGTCTGAACTCAGTGCTAGTCAGTCAAGCACTAAAGTGAGACCACAGAGCAAATCATTCCCCCAATTCCTTGTTTATGCTTAAATTCAAATAAGTCTTGGCTGATACCACTTTGTAAGATAGACCATGATGTTGGCAGAGGCATCCTTGTCAGAAACAATAGCAGCATCTCAGTAAGGAAATTTGAGGTTAACGTAATCAGGTAAAAGGAAGAATATAAGTGTAAACAATTCTTGATTGAATAATAAAAAAAATCAGTATCACCACCAGAAATGGGGGGGAGGTTAACAAATAAAATTTAATAATTTAATCGCCTGTGTAAACCACATTAGGAGAGTATGATAAAAAAATATGGGTTTTCTTTAAATCGCAACTAAGAAAGCAAATAACCCAATCAAAAAATGGGCAAAGGATCTAAATAGACACTTCACAAAAGAAGAAATACAAATGGACAATAAATGTATGAAGAAATGTTCCATATCATTGGCAATCAGGGAGATGCAAATCAAAACTACCCTGAGATTTCACCTAACTCCAGTCAGAATGGCAATCATAAAAAACATTAACAACAACACCTGCTGGCGAGGGTGTGGAGAAGTGGGAACCCTAATACATTGTTGGTGGGATTGCAAACTTGTGCAACCACTGTGGAAAACAGTATGGAGGATTCTCAGACGAATGGGAGTGAACCTACCATATGACCCAGCAATACCACTACTGGGTATATACCCAAAAGAATGGAAACCAAATTATCAGACCGATGCATGTGTATCTATGTTTATAGTGGCTCAATTCACAATACCCAAACTATGGAAGCAGCCAAGATGTCCATCGACAGATGAATGGATTACAAAACTATGGGATATATACACAATGGAATTTTACTCAGCCATAAAGAAGAACAAAATCATGTTCTTTGCAGGGAAGTGGATGCAACTGGAAAACATTATGTTAAGTGAGATTATCCAGTCACAAAGAGTAAACAAGCATATGTTCTCCCTAATATGCGGATGCTAGGGAGAAGATGGGGCATAGGAGGGTCTCCAGATGAAAAGGAGAGATCCTCGATAAGCAAAGAAGTTGATTTAATTGTAATGGATGCATGGGGCAGAGGGACACCCTAAGGCACATGATGTACTTACACAATCATATCAAGGTCACTCACTGAACTGAACCTGAGGGGTAGGGAGGGCGAGGGAATGGGGTGGGAATTGGGGAAGGGGTCAAATGAGAAGTGTGTGCAAATATGTTGTTAACAACTTATACTTAACAAAGATGTATGCTATATTGCACGAATTACTACAATAAAGAATAAATTTAAAAAAATATGGGTTTTCTTTTTGAGATGATGAAATATTTTAAATTAGATTGTCATGCTTTGTCAGAATTCTGTGAATATACTAAACACTATCTAATTGTACACACATATAGGTGAATTTTATGGCATAGTAACTATCTCAATGAGGCTGTAAGAAAAATCTGATTCTAGAGGTATTACCATGGGCTCTATCAGTACATGAAAACTACTTCTTGCAAGTGTTTCAGTGTTTAGTCTCTTTCCTCCTTCATCAGACCTAGCATGTCCCAGGGGCTTTGCTGAGACTGTAGTTATCATCATGGAGCAAAAGTCAGGGGAAAACAAAAGAGTCATGTATCTGCTGCTTTAAGAGGGGCCCCTTGAGCTTCTATGAGCAGGGTGAAGTTCCAACTGTACTAGAAGGAAGGAGTCTGCAGATCTAAAACCTTCAGGGGCATCCATTTGGGTACACCCATCAAATATATAGTATTTCTGGGTTTTCTCTGCCAGTGCCTTGACCTGAACATAACACATATCCCTTTTTAAAAGATGGGGGCAGAGGAAGATCACCAGTTCAAGGAATCTAGATGAGCTGCTGGAAAGTAAGTTAAAAAATAGAAGCAACTGCCATTTATTGTATATCCAGGAACTGTGCTATTACTTATATCTTTTTTTTCATTTAATATTTACATTAAAGCCATGAAGATAAACTTATGCCCTTTTCACCCTTAGGGAAGATAAAGCTTAAAATGATTACGGAATCCTGACAGAGTCATTCAGATAGTAGGTAGCAGAGGTGTTGAATGCAGACTGATTTGAATTCATAGTCTCTTGTGCCTATTTCTAAGATACCTGACTTAAAAAAATCTAGAATTAATTTAGTTAAATATAAATGTCATTATTTATTCTTTTCGGCAAAAAAGAATTTATAATGATGCTCATGATTTTCATTTGTTCATTTCCTTATTTCCTTCAATAGATATTTAGTACATTTGCTATTGGCAAATGAAATGGTCCACTGTTTAAGATGAAAATTTGGATGGCAAATTTTCTGATTTTATTAGCCTAGATTTCAGTTTAACCATCTATGTAATGGAGATAATAATAATATACACCTCAACAGGGTTATTATGAGGGTTAAATGAGGAAATTGGCATAAGACATTTATAAAAGTGTCTGTCATAGAGCAAGTACTCAATAAAGTACTTGTATGTTATGATCTGTATTGTGCATCAGGTACTCTGAAAGGATTTAGAAATACAAAGATGAATATGACACAGTCCTTTCCTTTGAAGTATTTATAATCTCAGAAGGACACATGGGTAGTGACTGTCTGGCAAATGGAAGATGGCAAAAGAACAAGGGATTATGGGCCATTTTAGGGGGAGGGCACAGCATGTACCACTTCTCAGAGGCATGGAATGTCCCACATGAGTTTGGCTTGAGGGGAGCATGAACAATGTTAAAATGGGTTAAATGGTACCAGTAGATAGAAATGAGGCTGGACCAGTCCTTGAAGGGTTCAGTATGCTCTGCTAATGAAGTTAGATCTCATCTTGATTGCAGGAGGGAAGAAGGTTTTCAAGTTAATTTTGAGGAGGGTAAAAGGTAACAATCTGGACTCTATACTTTGCAAAATAGACTGAAATGTGAATAGAGAAATTTAGATACAATACTTAAGATAAAAGAAAATGAAATAAAAAGTGAAGCAGTAGTCAGGGAAAGTCAGGGATTTTTCACTGTCTCAGATCAATAAGTAGGAAAAAAAAGACTTAGAGAAAAGGAAGGAGAAGAAAGAGAAGGGAATATAGTTAAAACCACCCTCATGTTAAAAAATAATCAAACACTATAATCTACTCAAGAAGCTAAAGGATTAAAATCACATGAGCATATGAATTGAGGAAGAAAGAGTATGATAAATCCAACAACCACCTATGATTAAAACTCATGGAAAACTGGGACGAGAAAAGAATTTCCTTAAACTGTTAAAAGAACATCTAAAACAGAAAACACCTAAGAAACACACCCCACACTGAAAGACTGAATTCTTTCCATGGTGATCAAGAACAAAGCAGAGATGTTCACACTCGCCTCTCTTAGTGTGACACAGTAACGGAAGCTCTAGCTAGCACAAAATGGGAAAGAAAAGGGGAGAAAGAATAAAAATCAGAAAGAAAAAATGCTCATTTTTGTAAATGGCAAAAGAGGTTTACTCAGACCCCAAGAAATTACCCAAAGTTCCTAAAAGTAATAAATGAGTTTAGCAAGGCCACAAGATAAAATCATAAAAAATTTGAATTTACTATATACTAGTAATCAATATGTGGGAAGTAAAATTAAAATGCAATATCATTTGCAATCAATGGCAAAAAAAGAAATACATTGTACAAATCTAACAAAACATGCATGAGACTTCTATGATGAAAATTATGAAGTGCTGATGAAAGAAAGAAAAACAAATCTAAATAAGTGAACTGATGTACCTTGTTCATAGATTGGAAAACTCAAAATAGTGAAGAAATTGATATACAGATTTAACAGAATTCCAGTCAAAATCCCAGCAGATTTTTCTTGGTAAATATAGAGAAAATTTCTCTAAAATTTATGTAGAAAGACAAAAGAAACAGAACAGATATAATAATTCTGGGAAAAAGAAAGAGTAAGTAGGAGGAATTACTCTACTCATTTTCAAGCCACAGTGGCCAAAACTGTTACTGGTTGAGGCATAAATACACAAATTCAAGGAATTGCACAGGGAACCCAGAACAGACACACAGCCTGGCCAACTGAATTTTTTTTCTCCTAAGGTACAAAAGCAATTCAATGAAGGAAGGTTAGTCTTTTTAGCAAATGTTGATGAAGAATTTGAATATTCATAGGCAAAAAAAAATTGAACCTCAAACTACTCAAAAAGGATTTGAGTATAAAAATGCAAAACTGTTTAAAGAAGATAAAATATTTGGGACCTAAGACTTTGTAAAGAGTCTTAGACATACCATTAGAAGCACAATGCAGGGAAGGGAAAAAAAATTGATTTGTTAGACTCCACCCAAATTAAAAACTTTTGTTCTATGAGAGATCTTATAAAGAGAATATAAAGAAAAGCTACAGATGAAGAAAGAAAATGTACAAACCATACCCTCCAAAGAACTTATATCTAGAATATGTAAATTCTCAGCAGAAAACCACAAACAATTCAATTAGAAAACAGGTAAAAGACATGAAGAGATTTTCCATATAAAGAGGATATACAGATTACCAATTAACATATGAAAAAGATGTCCAATATCACTGGATGCTGGGGAAATGCAAATTAGGGGAATGAGATATTACTAGATCCCTATCAGAGTAATTAAAGCCAAAAGAGAATAATAAGGACAATACCAAAATCCTGAGAAGGATGCAGAGAATTGGATCTCTCATACATTGCTACTGGGATGTAAAATGGTACAGCCACTTTGGAACAGAGTTTTCTTTTTTAAAGCAATACATTTCTTAGTGCATTTTATTTATACATCATAGCAAGGTGTAGTATGATACAAACATACATGCATGTATCTTTTGGTGTATTTTTTTTTTTTTGCATTTCATCTTATTCTTCTCTTTCCCTCCTTGGACAAATCCCTGTTTCCTATTTTCTCTCTAGCTTTCCCATATGACAGAAAACGTACAACTCTTGGCTTTCTGAGACTGATTGATCTTTCTTAGCATAATATTCTCTAGATCTATCCATTTTCCTGCAGATGATATACATATATTTAATGGCTGAGCAGAATTCCTTTGTATGTATATACCACATTTTCTTTATCCATTTATCTGTTGATAGGTACCTGGGTTGGCTCCATAATTTGGCTATTGTGAATTTTTCTGCTATAAATATGGGTATGCAGATATTGCCATAATATTCTAATTATTTCTTTTGAAAAGATACTGAGGAGTGATTATAGCTAGATCATATGGTGATTCTATTTTTCCTCTTATGAGGAACCTCCATATCAAAACTATATGAGTTCATATTTCTCCACATCATCGCCATCATTTATTATTGTCTTAAAAGCTAGACATACCACATGACTTAGTAGTCTCACTCCTGGACTTATGCCAGAGAAATGAAAACACATCTACATAAAAACCTGAACATAAATGTCTTTAGGAGCTTTATTTGTAAACTAAGGGCAATAAAAATACCATTCAATAGATAAATTGTTAAACTGCCCTACATCTGTACAACGGACTACTTCTCACCAATAAAAAAAAATGTATTCAAATTGAATAAAAATACATCTAACTCCTTTGTTGATAGTTCAAGGTTAACAGTGAGAGGCATGATGGGGAATAACAGAGTCTGAGATGCAAAATTGCATTTGAAAAGCAGTCCAACCAGAAAGATTTCTAGAATTTCCACATATTAGTACTCTCTCCCTTTCTACCTACTTAACTAAGAGGTAATGAAACTACATCCTCTTTTTAAATATCTTTTTAAAAATAAGCTGAAGCAATGTATTTGCATTTGCTGTAAATGTAAATGTTAGCCTAGAGATATAACATTTCTGAAGCCAAATTTCTCTTGTTACCCTTAATCCTATGATATTATCAAATTAAACAGCCCTTGGAAAAAGAAGATCACAGTTTATATCAAGCATGGACATACCTGTTAAATGCCATGAATAGATGGGCATTAAGTTCTTCTAATGACCTTCATACATTTCTTTTCCTTCTCTTACACTTTTTCTCTCCTACACATTCCCCTCACCACAGATAAAGCTCTTTATAAAATGATGTCACTCTTCATTACCTCCAGGAAAAGATCCAAATTCCTTAACATATCTCACAATGTGAGATCCTTCAGGATTCCGTCCCACTCTCCTTTTCATTAGAGTGTGTGCCAGTTGCTACCATTCTTTCTCTCCCCACATTTTACAACCACACTTGGTGACAGACTTAGATTTCTAAGTTTGGGATAACAGATACTCATCATGTAGTACTGAGGAAAAACAATTGCTCGATAATTTTTTCTGTTCCAAATATAGACAAATGTGGGTGTGAAAATCTCATTGGTATGTTAGGAAGGAGGGGTTTCCACCAGTGATAGACTATTTATGGATTTATTTACTATCTTTACTATCTGGAGTTAGGTGAAGAAATACTGTCTTCACCTAACTCCAGTGAGAATGGCAATCATAAAAAACATTAACAACAACACCTGCTGGCGAGGGTGTGGAGAAGTGGGAACCCTAATACATTGTTGGTGGGATTGCAAACTTGTGCAACCACTGTGGAAAACAGTATGGAGGACCCTCAGATGAATGGGAGTGAACCTATCATATGACCCAGCAATACCACTACTGGGTATATACCCAAAAGAATGGAAACCAAATTATCAGACCGATGCATGTGCATCTATGTTTATAGCGGCTCAATTCACAATAGCCAAACTATGGAAGCAGCCAAGATGTCCATCGACAGATGAATGGATTACAAAACTATGGGATATATACACAATGGAATTTTACTGAGCCATAAAGAAGAACAAAATCATGTTCTTTGTAGGGAAGTGGATGCAACTGGAAAACATTGTGTTAAGTGAGATTATCCAGTCACAAAGAGTAAAGAAGCATATGTTCTCCCTAATATGCGGATGCTAGGGAGAAGATGGGGCATAGGAGGGTCTCCAGATGAAAAGGAGAGATCCTCGATAAGCAAAGAAGTTGATTTAATTGTAGTGGATGCATGGGGCAGAGGGACACCCAAAGGCACATGATGTACTTACACAATCATATCAAGGTCACTCACTGAACTGAACGTGAGGGGTAGGGAGGGCGAGGGAATGGGGTGGGAATTGGGGAAGGGGTCAAATGAGAATTGTGTGCAAATATGTTGTTAACAACTTATACTTAACAAAGATGTATGCTACAATGCATGAATTACTACACTAAAAATAAATTTAAAAAAAGGAAATACTATCTCAGTGTGACTTGTGAGAGCAGTAACACAATATTTTGTTTAGCCTCAAGTATTCTGGAGAATGAATGTATAAAACACACACAAAAAAGGTTCAAAGTCGGAACCCCCCTTTATGTGGTACTGGGGATGGAATCTAGTAGCCTTCTTTCTTTGAGCTACACTCCCAGCCCTATTTTATTTAGAGACAGATTCTCACTAAGTTGCTAAGGGCCTTGCTAAGATACTGAGGTTGGCTTTAAACCTATAATACTCTTGTCTCAACCTCCCAACTATTGGGCTTACAGGTGTATGCCACTACACCCAAGTACTGAGACCCCTTTGAATAGACCAAAGTTTACTGACAGCTTCAGAGAATTAAAATACTCGTTTCAATTACCAAAGACCAACTTGTCCCTAAAGTTATTAATAAATATAACAGTAGAATATAATTTTTCCACAGCTATGTTCGCTTTTATGTGAAATAATTGATTTAAAAATTCTAGTACAGTAAAGGCAAATGTCATTAGAGTTTTGCAGAAATGGAATTTTTCCCTTTGGAAATTGAACTATATGTCTTAATACTGCCCGGTCCCAAATGTGTCACACATAGCAGAACACGATTATGTTGTGCTGCTCCATCTTTGAAAGGATATAAAAAAATAAATTTGTGGATATCTTTCACATGGGAAATTATTTTCCAATATTGTTATTAATGGATAGTAGCAAGTAGAAGGTTAGATGCCAATAGATATCTAATTTTGAAAAATGGATAAATGAATAAGGGTTTTTGTTTGTTTGTTGTACTGAGGATTGAACCAGGGGCATTCCACCTCCAAGCTTTACCCTGAGACCTTTTAATTTTTTTTATTTTGAAAAAGGTCTTGCTAAGTTGCTGAGGAATTTGCTAAATTTCTGAAGCTGGCCTTGAACCTTCGATCTTCCTCTCTCAGCTTCTCAAGTACTGGTATTACAGGTGTATGCCACCACACCTGGCCAGAGATAAGTTTTTATAAAAGTTATTTAGTTTTCCCCAAATAAATCTGTTGGATTTCTTTTACTAACAATAAGACATTCTGTCAACCATTTGTTCAAAAGGAGCTGACTTTTTTTCTTTCTTTTTCAGTGACATTCCTATAATCATCTCTGACCATTCTAGTCTGAAGAAGAAACAGAATTTTGGGAATGAAGATATGTTTGGTGTATGTTTGCCAATGGCATATAAAAATTAAACTGGAGAAAGATGCATTTATATATGCTGTTTCATCTAGTGAAAAACAAATATTTTGAATATAAATTATTAAGAAGCTTGGCATTGAATGGTATTGTGAATTTGCATTTTCCAGGAAAAAATAGAATTTTTCAAGAAACTTTGGCATTAGTTACAAATGTAACTTTGAATATTGCCAAGGAATATTATAGGCAATTATGTTTACCAAGACAACTGAGGCATGAAATGAAAAGTTATCTGTAAATTTGGGGAGAGAATCTGATTTCTTTTAACTTATTTGGCTTTGATTCTTCCCTTCCAAAATTAGTCCAGTGATAATATTACAAGGAAGTAGAGATTTGTCATACCCACTGATGACTTCTAATAATGCCAGTTGGCACTGGGAAGAAATGATAAAAAAATGAATGCTCAGTTACTTTAGATTGTAGAACTATACTTGAGGGAAATATCATGTGAAATTACAATCATATTCCATTAGATTTTACTTGTAGAGAAATTTTAGACACGTGAAAATTTGAAAACAGCTTCTGCTTCCTGTTACTGTATGAAAGGCTAGATATAAACTGATTCTGGTAAAGTTAGTAATAACTAAACAGCTCAGATGCATGCATATACCATGATGTTTGCAACTTTGGAGAAATATCAGATCAAGCAAATTATAGAACCCACCACCAGAAGAAGAAAAAGCTTTTGGTGGGCATGGCTATGGATTGTCACAGGATTAAAATGTGACAAGTTAGACAAAATTGATAAGTATGTTAATGAAATAAAATATTTCATTTTGATTTTTAAAAGGCATTTTGCCATTTGTGACACATGGGTGAGCCTGAAAGTCATTATGCTAGGTGAGATGAGCTGGACATACAAAGACAAATATGCTCTCACTTATACATCGAATCTAAATCACCAAACTCTTAGAAAAAGGGAGTAGGTTGCCAGAGGCTGTGAAGAGGCAGGAATGGAGAGATGCTGGTCAATGGGGACAAATTCCAGTTATAAGAAGGATGAGGTCTGAGGATCTAATGCCCAACATGGGTGATGGATGAGTAAACTAACTTGACAGTGGTAATTATTGTACTAGATATACATATCTCAAATTATCACAATGCATGCTTTAAGTACATTTTACCTTTATTTTCAATTACAAAATCTATTTTTCTTAATGTAATTTCTAATGATTCAATATGCCAAAATATCCTACTCTGGATGGTAGATATCAATTATAGATATAAGCAGCTCATATTTGAGTATATGCCTATTAAATTGGCCCAACACAAAAGTCACCTCTATCTCCTCAGCCAATTTGTGGATTTGGAAAGTCATCCTCTACATTTTTAGCAAAGGATATGGCTATAGCATCCCATCAATGTTCTACAAAAAGAAGGCTATAGGTAAGTTCAAGTGCGTGAGATGAGAACTGGCATGGTATATCTAAAACTGGGTTCAGGAATCTGATAGATTTAAGACCTGGTCTTTACTCAATCACTTATTTGTAGCATGACTTTGGGAAGTTCTTTGCCCTCTCAATTTAGTTTTGTCACTTGTAAAATAATTGATAGTAAGTATTATAGAAGTTGGTTATAAATATTAACTGAGCCAATACATATAAAATATTTAGCATAAAGTCTGGCATCTTGTAAGTGATCAAGAAGTGATAATTATTATTCTCATGGTTTTATTAATTTCATTGATTTTCTGGATAGACTATTGTAATCATTTAATTATTACTTAAAACTATGATGCTGATGGTCATAAGTTTAATTTTCCTTTGAACTTTATTATGAATGATTTATAACTTAAACTATCCATACTACTGGCTACAGAGGAATTCATTGGAAGAATATGTAAGTTCTGTACAAAAAAAATTTAAAAACAATATAAAGGGCATGATTTGTTGAGAGAAGCTGGAAATATCATTTTCATCAATGGACGATATAATTGACTTCTTGTTAGCATTATTAGTTGAATTTGGGGTTTTACTTTATGTAACATAAACAAATTGAATAAAAATACTCTGCTTCTTTATAGATATCTAATTCTTAATTTTATTTTAGTATTATGCTACAGTAGTTTTGTGACTTCTAATGGACCTCATTTACATACTTTTAAAAGCAAGAACTTTTCAGTTTTAAGGAAAAGTTAAATATCTTAGAAATTCTTTGACATATCTAATTGTTCTAATTTTACATTGCCAGATTTTGAGAAGTAGGGGAAATTAAAACTACCTCCATGTTGGATGAATAAAAGCATTTTCGGGAAAATTTTCTTAAAGCAACACATAGAACATTACGTTCTAATAGGGAAGAAACTATTGTGGTGCTGATCTTATAGCATAAAAATATAAAGCAAAACTGGCTAGGGTTAATCAAAGGCCTTTGGGCTCTAAAGGCATTTGTGAACCGAGGCACTGACTGAGGTAGTTTTAGGATTGAAGTGCATGTACCATGTCTAATGACCATTTCTTGCCATTGCAGCTGCAACTGGGAAAACAACAGCAATAATGACCACATGAAGCATAATGCAGTGAAGAGACAAACAGAATATGGTGACTAAAATACCAGGTTTTATCCGTTAATTGCCATCATTCTCTCTCCTCTCCCCTCTGGCTCCCCTAACTTCTAATGATCTAGCTCAGTCCTCTGTGTCCATTTAACTCTGGGGCTCTAATGGGGCAGATTCAATGCATAGATACTTTTTAGTATGACTCCTTTTTCCTTTCTTTTCACAATGTTTCTCAGATGTGGTCATTCTTTATGGTGGTTAAAATTCTGGAAATGTGTTTCCCTTCCAGGAAAATGTGGAAAGCAACATTCAAATGATAGATAAAATTGTATTTTATAGGAAAAAAAATGCACTACCAATACTGAATTTTTAGGAGTTGGACTATGTGGTAATATTCTGTAGTATAACAAAACTAAGCCTTTACCCAAAGGGAGTTTACAAATTTATTATTAGATACTGCATACTATTTTTCAAATAGATTTGGATATGCATATAATTTCTCATGGTTAGTGGCTACTGGAATCTTTGTCTACTTACTGGATGGAGCTTTCTATGCGGGTGATAGTGAGGAAAGCAGCAAGGTTTGCTGTGTAAGATGAGATGACAATCAAAGCGAAGAGCCACCAAGCCCCCATCATCATTCGGGTAGCTAGGGTTGTATACGGAACCTCCCCGCCTGTGGAAAGGGGCAAAGAAAAAAAATCAACAAGCATTTATTAAGAATCTGAAATCATACACATTGAATACCAAAATAACTCTCAGTAATGAGAAATTTTTCTACTTAACAACATCAGCATAGACCTCTATATTTTCATTGCTTTATATTTAATTCTCTTTTATGAGAATATGTGAGACCTAGTAAAAAAGAAGCATGCTAAATATTCAATATGACATGTTTAAATGATAGCTGTTCCTCCTTCCTGTTCAGTACTAGAATTAATTACTCTCTTACTATAATATCAGATATATACTGTTTCCAAGGGTTTGATTATTTATTCATCAGGTGATATTAATATTGCTATGCCTCTATTTAATATAATTTTTCAGATTTTCAACTAAATAAATAATATTGAAAGGATTATTTTGGGTTTAGTTGTCTAGAAACACAAGTTGTTAATGGTCTTGGGATCATACATAATACTATTGGCTTCAACATCATCACATTTGCTTTCTTCTATTCTTTTTCAATTTTTCTTCTCTCTCTCTCTCTCTCTCTCTCTCTCTCTCTCTCTCTCTCTCTCTTTCTCTCTCTCTCTCTCTCCTCCTCCTCTCTTTCTCTCCCCAGTACTAGGGATCAAACCTAGGGCCTCAGATGTGCTAGGCAAGTGCTGTACTACTAAGCTACATCCCAGCACCCTTTTTTCAATTCCTAATTGACTAACTGCTTTTATAACCTTGTTGCAGAATCCTCCTTCCTATCTTTTTTTTTTTAATTTTTATTGTAGTAATTCGTGCAACATAGCATATCTCTTTGTTAAGTACAAGTTGTTAACAACATATTTGCACACACTTCTCATTTGACCCCTTCCCCAATTCCCACCCCATTCCCTCCCCCTCCCTCCCCCTCAAGTTCACATCAGTGAGTGACCTTGATATGATTGTGTAAGTACATCATGTGCTTTAGGGCGTCCC
>PVLC010003481.1:0-63096 GCA_004027655.1 Graphiurus murinus
ACACACACACACACACACACACACACACACACACACACACATATTTTCATAATCCTGCAACCTATTTTTGACCTCTGTTGAGCAAGTCAGATTACAGCCGCCCCTGGCCCTACAGTGCAGAGGAGGTGATGATGGGAGGTCACTGTTGTTATTTCTGGGATCATGTATGTAGCAGGGGTCCTCATGGACAGATGATTATTCAGTTCCTAATGATATTTAAAAACATCAGGACAGTTATTGTTTCTGTAGCTCAGATGATTGGATGTCTTCTGTCTTCACTGCAGCCCAGGGCTGCTTCCTCCAGTCCTTGTTGGTTTCTCTTGCCCCTGCCCATGATTTTTAAAACAATTCCTGCAGGATGTAGTGGCATGCACTTGTAATCCTAGTACCTGGGAGGCTGAGACAGGAGGATCATAGGTTGGAGGCCAGCCTAGGCAACTTATGGAGACCCTGTTTCAAAATAAAAAAGGCCTGGGGTGTAGCTCAGAGGTAGAATGCTTGAGGTTCAATCCCCAACACCAAAAATAAATACATAAATAATAAATTAAACCAATTCTTCCATTGAATTCTTCTGTTTCTTCTTTGAGCTGGTCATCTCTTTCCTATCAGGATGCTAGCTGCACAGCAGTCACTGAGAAGTTCTAAGAAGAATAGCATGGTATATTTGTAGTTTAAAAACTGTTGGAATTGTGTGGAAACTACACTGAAGTGGGGCAGCTACTCCTCTAGATAGATTCCATGGCCACTGACAGAGGGTCGGCTACAAGCAATGGCATTCTAATGACTACAGCATATTTTTTCACTTTAATCCAAATGATTGGTGTTGTTGCATTAAACACAAAGCTCTGTGTTAGTCCCACCAGTAATGGCCTCTGGGAAGAAAAACAATATGTGAGAACCCTACAATCAATATTATCATCTGAGCCTTTGTGAACCTTTAGGGAAGCAGGTGATGCTTCCTGAGCATTTCAAAGTCAGATCCAAAGAGAAAAGGGCTTAAGTTTGATTCTGTCTACAAGCAGGGCCATGGGCCAAATATATTCTCAAGCCCCCAAAGCTCAAAGCATGTTATAAGAGAAAAGTCTCCATTAACTGAATGTCCAAGGTACTCTACTAGGCTAATTTTTAAAATTTCATTAATAACTCCAATAGCTATGCAGGATTTCTTATTGTTTCCTTCACTTCAAAGGTGAGTAAACCAAGGTCAAAGAAATGAAGACACCTTCCCAAAATCAAACATATAGTGTATGGATTGTACTTTTAAGCATCTAAAAGTCAAGCCCATTTTATCTACTAAGTAAGATTTATCTACTAAGTAAGATTATGCTCCTGTCTATAGAAAAAGCATAGTTAGCAAATAAATTTCATTCCTCATTTCAACTTGATATGATTGGAAATGACCCCCTGAAGAGCTGTGTTGAAAATAATTCTAAGACTGAACTAGGCGAAGCAGGGAAAGTTGCTGTAATTATTATAGATTATTGTTTTCTTGGCAAAGACAAGAAAGTAGGAAATGGGGGCATCCAAGGAGATATAAAAACCTGCAGCTCTTACCTCTGGCCACGCTGAAGCTTTAACTGAATGTTCTGATGATATTATGTCTGCCTGGAAGGATGATGTTATATTTTTTAACAGAATTTATTTATGTTATTATACAACCTGAGCCAATGAGCCCATAAAAATGACATTGTTTGTCACATAGTCAATATGCTGGTATCTCCAAGACTCAGGAACTATCTTCACATCATATCACTCAGCCAAGGGGATAGGAACTGAGTTCCCTAGCACCTCTCTCTGACTCTCCCCTGGACAAGTTCTAAGGAATAAATGCTAGAAAGAGAAACACTCACATGCAGCTGCTCCCCAGGCAAGCACCCTAGGATCCTGGTAGGTGACAGTGCATTCCTGAGACAACTGATGAAACAGAAGCAGACCCACCAGTTCCAGGAATAGGGGAGGCAGCTGAGAAGGTAAATCACACACATTCAATTTTCCCTAGGTATGCCCAAGACTAGTAAGTCATGGGATTTTTGAATGCTTTATTGGTGCATTGTAATTATATATCATCGTGAGATTCAAAGTGATGCATACACACGTCACTTGGTATGTTTCTCATGCTATTTATTCATCATTGAGAGATGACAGTGTAACACTGGGTCCCTGGATCCGGCAAGGGCAATGGGTTATCCACAAACATAATGTAAGCAAGAACAAAAACAAGACCATGCAGTGTCCTGGCCACCCAAGTTACAGTATCACTATCAATGGAACTTGCTGGCAGGTGAATGGGACTGCTGCAACCCTGTGATCCTGGGAGACTTCACAGAGGGGACAGTGCTGCTCTGAGCTCAGGGGTGGACAGATACTGCTCTGCTAAGACAACATCACTAAGAGATGTTTCCCAAGCATCAGAATGTTTCCTGGATAAAACCAAACTCAGCAGTCAACCAGTGCCTAAAAATCAGTGCTCAGACTCACTTCACAATAAAATGAGGATAGAAAAGTATCTGCCTCTGGAGCCGTTTTCAAGGGCAAAAGGAGTTAGTATAGAGCCTTGTACATGGTAAGCAATCAATAAGCATTAGCTGTTAGTGTTATTACTGTTATTATTTCTGGGATCTTGTGTATGGCAGGTGTTCCTCATGGATAGATGATTATCCAGCTCCTATTGATATTAAAGACATCGGGGCAGTTACTGTTTCGGGAACTCAGTTTCCTGCCTTTAATTGTGTTTTCTTGTTATTTCTGCAGAGCAGCTCTATGCTGATTGGTGCTACTATCCCCAGTCTATAGGTGAGAAAGTGAAATTCAAAGAGTTTTAGTAGACTGAAGTCTAGAGATCTCAGTCATCCCTATGCCCATTTTTTAACTGTCATTTCATAGAAAAGCAAAGCATTATTAACTGTGTACCCTCAGCCCTGACTCCTGGGGGAGATTTCATCAGAGACAGCTCAGGCAGAATTTGGAGGTTTAAACTTTTCAACATTCTTCTGGTTTCTCCCTGACTTCTCGCAGACTCCAAACCCCAAGTTCAAATTGTGCTCCTTGTTCTCTCCTAACTGCGAGTTTGGGTGACTTGCTGAATGTCCCATTCTTTCAATGTCCTCATCTCTGAGATGAGAATGACACTAGCAAAAAAAGGTCCGCATCACAGGTTATTGTGAGCAGGATGAGGCGTGGGGTGTAAAGGCGTTTAGCGCCATGCCCTGCTCTACTGACTCTCAGGACTACTGTCTTAGCCGACATTTCTGCTGACAGCCCTGCCTGGCCCCATTCACACTGGGGACAGTCACAAACATCCAACCACTCCTCACTGAAAGTCTCTCCCTCCTTTCCTTTCTTCCTGCAAAATTTTGATTCAAGCTCCTCCCCTGGTCCCTTGGACCCCCTTACTTTTCACATCACCCCAATTCAGTGGTACTGCTCTCTTCTGAGATGGATTGGGATTCACCTTGGAGCTGCTCAACACTCTCACCTTCAGACTGTGTCTCTGATTGTGGTCTGGGTGCCCTCAGGGCTGGTGGGCTTTCAGACAGTAGGATGAGGGGCAGCCTGGGTGAGTTAATTTCTGACATTCATGTGAGGAGAGCCATATAAGTGTAGGTTCAGGTCTTGTCTTCATAAAACATTTTAACAATGTGTTTATCATCAGTTTTTTGCTTTAACTCATGATATTTATTTATTTATTTATTTATTTATTTATTTATTTATTTATTTATTTTGCAGTACTGGGGATTGAACACAGGGGCATTCTACCTCCAAACTACACCCACAGCCCTGGGATTACAAGCATGTGCCACCATGCCCAGCTACTCATGATTTTTTAAATCTTACATTATAAAATATCATCTGCCTGGATTACTCAGGTTGGGGTACCTTATTAAATTTTGTACCTTAGGCAGGTATCACATAGTCTCTACTAGCTTTGTAAACAAGGAAAGTGATTAACATCTCTGCTTTTCACTTTTCTGGCCTGTAAAATGGGTATTATACACCCTCCAATGATTATTTTCAGAGCTAAATAATGGAGCCCATCTAAAGAGCTGGGCACACTTTGTACTCCAAAAATATTGAGTTTTATCTTTGTAGAAATGCAACTAGTATAGCCTACCTTCATATTCAATTTTCTGACCCCTTTTGCAATCTCTCTCCCTTCTCCAAACTTCCCTCAAAGAATCACCCCCCCCCCCCAGGGATTGGGCGTGCAACTTGTCCACAGAACTAAAGATTCTTCAGGAGAAACTTTCTAGAAATAATGTAAATAATACATATGGCAGAGCCTGCAAAGGTAAACCAAAGAGGACATGATACAACTCTAACCATCATACTTTTTTTATCCCAATTTTGACAAAAATATAAATAGTGACATTGCTGAAAATCCACTTGAACTAAAAAAGTGACAATAATGGCAGCAGAGGTGTGGTCTTCAGAGAACAATGAAAAAGAACTTGTAGCTGGAGAGGAGGTAGAGGGTAGAGGGTGGAGCATTCCAGGAAGGAATCAGGGAGGGGTGAATCCTAGAAGAGCTATCCTCTTGGGAATAATAAAGGTCATTTTGACTATCAGCTTTCAAAGCAACCATCCTCCAAAACTGGAGAGAGGTCATTTCAGGGAGATCTTTCACCTGATAGTTAACACAGGTATTTTTCAACAGAGTCTTAGAATCATCCCCAAACCCCAATTGATGACCAGTATTTCCTATGGTTTTGCCCACTAGAATGGGAAGTTGAATCCATATGTTTCTGGTTCATTTACACCTAACTTATCACAAGATTATATTGACATAGCATTTGGAGGACCAGGAAAATTCCAGCCCTCCTTGCATTTGCTTGTTCTGCTTCCGCTCCGCTCCCTCCTTTTGAGGCCTTAGAGCCTTTCTTTGGCCAGCCACAAATCATCTCCACCTCAAAGGCTGCAGTAGAATTCCCTGCTTCCAGCCCAGGATATTTCTTTGGGCTTGCAATTTGGCAAACAAAGGTTCTTTCATCCCTATAAAATGGAAATCCAAACATGTCTTTTGCAGAAACCCCCACCTACCCACCCCCTCCTGCTACCCCCTGCCCAGCTACGGCCATCAAACTTGAGTGAAATAAAACAGATGTGCTCAGAAACGTGCCATGCTCCCTTGCCTTTCCCCACCCAGACACTTCCAGCACCCATGGCCACCATCGACTGTGAGCTGGCCAATGCTAGTACTCAGGCTTCTCCACCATGGTTCTGGCTGGAAGCCCACCAGACCCCACAGTGCTTTGCTTTGTGTGTAGCAGGGTAAACTGACAGCTGCTAGAAGGTTAAAAGAAATTCAGCCCCCCAAATCTTGCAGTAAATGGCATAGCTGATTCAGGGGATGGAGAGATATAGGAACATTAAAATGGAGATTTTACTGCCTGAGATTTGTGACAGACCTCACAAATACAGCAAATGTCTTCTTTAAAACTAGTTGAGTGTACATCTCTGTATGTCAATGTGTGTTTCAGTTGTCTTTTAATCCTGTTCTCAGAGACTTGGTAACGTATCGTGCGCATATCCTTCCAGGAATAAGTTATCAGTTTCATGGTCTGACCATTAAACTGAGAAAAACAAGTCATTTGTAAACCCAATACAATTCATAAGTTCCCAGTTATAAAGTAATCCCTGATATCCATTCCAGAGCCCCAGGGACAGCTCAACACAACCACTTTTTGGTGATCTGGTGATGAAAGATATATTATTGAAATCCAGGAAACCTTGGGAAAAATGTATTTCAAAACTATCTAAATTGAAATGAAATGCAGATCACTTGGCTGCTAGCAAAAGTTTCTTCCATACTTCCTTCTTCCCTACTCCCTCCCCCAGAAATTCAGCATCAATGTCTCAAGGCTTAGAGCATGCAATTAAAAGCTTTATATGTAGCCTAGAAGCAAAACAATTGCTTGGGTTTCAGGATCAGTGGCAATTTCAAGATGGATTGTAGGGGCTTGCAGAGGACACAGGCTGACTTGAGACCCACTCCCTCTGCCCCGCCAACCTGCAGCTCTCCTGGTGTAATTTCCTCAAGCTGGCTGCTTAAGCCTGTCTTTTTTGCCTTGTGATTAGAATTACTGGACTGTCCACCAGGTTAGGTGGTTGGCCAATACCACCTAGTCCCGGTGGCATTTTTAGTGAAGCCACACCATTGAAGGCATTCTTG
The DNA here is from genome assembly GCA_004027655.1 of Graphiurus murinus. NCBI lineage: Eukaryota > Metazoa > Chordata > Mammalia > Rodentia > Gliridae > Graphiurus > Graphiurus murinus. The sequence goes on from PVLC010003481.1 coordinate 6,170, forward strand.
GAGGATGCAGCCCTATGGGAAAATCAGATAGCTTAAGAAGACAAAAGATGCTCTGTCTGGCAAGACTGAGGCAGTTACTGCAAGGTTTCACACTTGCAGCTCAATCCAAGCACTTCTACAAGCCCACAGACAATCACACCCAATTGGATTGTCCCCCTTGCAACTTAAAAAGGAAGGTCCCAGAACAATTTCACTCATGGTCCTAACGTGTGTGTGTGTGTGTGTGTGTGTGTGTGTGTGTGTGTGTGTGAGAGAGAGAGAGAGAGAGAGAGAGAGAGAGATTGGGTATTGAGCTCAGGGGAATTCTACCTCTGAGCTATACCCCCACCCTATTTTATTTGCTTTTTTGAAATAGGATCTCACTAAGTTGCTGAGGCTGAACTCAAACGTGCAATCCTCCTTTCTTAACCTCCCAAGTACTAAAATTACAGGCATCCATCACTGCATTGCCCAGCAAGGTCCTAGAACTTTCTCTGGTGAAAGAGACACAGGCTCATGTCTAATGGTCACCAGAGAAGATAATATCATTCATTATGATTACCAAGCCGGCAACAAAATCAGTAGTTTCTTTCCTAATTGCTTCCCTTTGCTCACCTGTCAGAATTAGAATTTCAAATATATTGGTTTTTGCTCCCTGGCTATTCTTTCCCAAAACGCTGCCTCTATTATCAACAGCTCCCCAGATTTCAGTAATGAAACCCCGGTGTGGAGTAGAGCCCTTCTGAAAGGAGATGTTATTGACAGAGAAATGTAGCCTGACTGGTTTGGTGTCGGCAGAAAGAAAAGTCGGATGTGATTCAGTGGCCATGTTTTCAGAACACTCTGTCAATGACAGTTGGAAACATATGTTTTTTATAAATTTCTCATTCCAAAACAAAGACTGACAGTAAAGCCCAGGGCTTTGATATTTATATAAATTGTTAAGTGGTTCACTGGGGAAAGTACATTTCAATTAGCATGTCACTGCTCATCATGCAGGCTTCAGGAAAGGCGTTCTGATTAAGTTGGTTGTTGAGCAATACATCAAAAATTGGGGCTTACCAAAGTGCTGCTCCCTTCAAGGCCATTGGTGTCACCTGATGCCTAGCTGGATTTTCTGAGCTTTTGTTCCAAATCAAATGAGACATTCGAAATCCTACTTTAAACTACATCAATTCAAAAAATCACTCTGTTTTAGTTCAATAAGCATTAACCACACAAATGCTAGGTGGAAGGTACCAGGCTGAGTGGGGTGCAAAGTAGCCAAGAGGGTGGCCTGAGTGAGCCTGGGCCTCTCAAAGGTTGTGGTCTGGGGCAGTTCTTGATGTAAAGGATATTGCTCATAGATTTCTGAAAGCTATTTCTGGTTCTGAGCTCTTTTTGGGGAGAAGACATGAGCTATGGTCAAAATGAAATGAAAATACACTTTGCTTTTGCTTGTGGCTTTATAAAACTACAAGTCTACATGCTTCAAATAAGAGATTTTCTTTCCCAGACCTCTTCCCATCCATCTTTTTAGGCTGAGATTATGTTCATAAGCTGTAGATAAACCAACAAGTCATCACTTGAAAGGCTCACTATGAGCTGTGTTTCTCCCCTCTCTTTCATGGACTCTGCTGCCGCCCTTAGGACAACGTTGTAAGTTGGGAGGTTTTTTGTTGGGTTCTGTTTCTGGTGTGTCACTGTTGCATCTCATTAGCTAGAGCAGCCATCCCTAAGATTGACGGTTACAATTTTGAGCAATTCAATCCAGGAGAACATTCCAATCTCTCCTAGCCTGAAAAGCCCAGGAAAGACAAGGACACCAAATTTGTTCCCCCTATCTACTCAATTTAGTAGCTATTTGTCACTGTCAATTAGTCAAGGCCTGAGTTAGGGAATACATCTAGTTGGCAGCAAAAAAAAAAAAAAAAAAAAAAAAAGAGAGAACAATCAGTTCATATGGGAAAGAAATGTGAAATGAGTAGGTGGCGTGTTTAGAGGACACAGGACAGACCGACACCCAAAATATCTCTGACTCATGGCTGAAATGCTGCCATCTGTGATTCATCCCTCTGTGTCAAGCACCGCTTTCTTCCTGGAATTGTTTTTACATATCCAAAGTACAAGAAAGAGTCACAAAAAACAGTCCCCCATTCAATCAAAGTACATTTATTGAAGCTGTTCTGTGATTTAAGTGTGACATTTCAAAAAAATAAGGTGTGGTCACTGCCTTTCAGGAGCTCTCCATAGACAAGTCCTTCTTTGGAAGGTCCTCCCTTTTAATTACAACTCTCCTCAAGCTTCCAGAGAGTTGGTTTAGCTTTCACTAAACCTATTTCAATGCATTTCATTTATATCCCCATCTCCAGTTTCCTGTCCCTACCAGTCCTGTGAATGGGTTGCCAAGGATCTCCTTATCAAATCTGAGGATCGTTAGTTTCCTGTCCATATCTTACATAACCTTTTGAGAGATCTGGTGTTTCCAGAAATTTCTGTCTTGGAACTCTCCTCTCTTGGGTGCTCACCAACTCCTTTACTTTTACCCTTTAAGTTGTGCTTTGGAGTTCAGTCCTTTGGCTTCTGACCTTTCTTTACCCAGTGGTTCTCAACTAGGGATCACAGGGACATTTTACAACCGCTGGAGACACTTCTGTTTATCACAACTAAGAAAGGAGTATATCATTTTCATCTAGTAAGTAGAGACTGGGGATGCTGCTAACATCCCAGACTTCCCAGGACAGTCCCCCACAACAAAAGGTGTCCCATCCAAAGTGCCAGGAGTGTCAAAAGTGAGAAACCCTGTTCTGCACTATCCCTGAGTAATGCTGCTCACACATTTAGCTTCTGGTAATACTCTTCAACAGATATTACCTATATCATTATTTTTTAACAAGATGGAGAAAACAGAGCCACATATTCAGCAGGCCAGTTGTATCTACCAATGGGTCCTACTTGAACCTAGAAGTGAACGGAGCCACAGCTGACCTCATCTTCTCTTATAAAACACATAGCTGATAGCACCAGCCAGTCTCCAGGCATGAACCCCGGAAAATAACTCTTCCCTTCCCACCACTCCAGGCCCTTCTGATTCTATCCCCTAGGGGATCTCTCAACCCATCCTTTCCTCACTGCCTCCTGCAGCCACAGCCCTGGTCCAAGCTCTCCTCTTTATCACCAGCCCTTAATTAGACTTGGAACTGACCTTTTATCATCAGACTGACAGCCCTGCAATCCATCCCTTAGACAAATGTCAGAAACGTTTCCTATCAATTCTCCACCTCTTCATCAGCACCCCTATGCCATCTTTACATTCAGTTTACCATAACAGCAGTACCTAATATCGATCAAGCATTGTTCTGGGTGCTTTCTGTGAGTTCTATGTTGATCTCACTTAAAGGAGGGGGCTATTATTGTACCCATTTCAAAGATGAAAAAGTTGAATCTAGGGAATATTAATTAAGCATTGTCATATAGCTGTAAGTGACAAGAGTATCCTATTCCAAAACCAAAACTTATAATAACTGTAGGTTGCTATCCTCATCATCTCCATATGGGACATATTCTCCTATAATAGGGGAATAACAGAACATAGAATGGAGGGCTAATTTAACCTAGACTAATTTTTTCTATTAAATAAATAGTTCTTGCTTAAACAGCTGTTATAGCCCTACACTTTTTGTTTGTACACTATATTTTTTAAATTCAACTCAATTTCACAAATATGCTTCAATGCATATTTGATGCATAAATAAGTAAACATAAATATATTTTATGCACACATATGCTACATACTAAGCACACCATCCATGCTTGACGCCAAGGGTTTATTTTGTAGTCAGCTAAGTACCCAGAGAAGTAAATTATTGGTTTGATTCTAGACCCTTTTGAGTGCTGAGCCAGAGTTCTATCCTAATGGACTGGCTTCCAAATTTTAATTTCACTAGCTTTTCAGTTTTTCCAAAGACCACTTTCAGTTCTGTACAGACAACCCTGGTCCTCAAACTTCTGATCTGTAAAACAAAAACAATGACATTTGACTCGACTCACTGTCTTCAATTACTCTCCTCCCAGGATTTCTGAGCCCACTCTATTCAGGATTCCTTTGTCTCCCTCCACTCTTGTTTCCTTAAACCCCATTACCCCATACAATGTCCATTTTACTTAATTGGGTAGCAGCATTTGACCTAAAAGTTCACATATCCCAAATGGGGAGACATAAAATAGAGGGAAGCTACATTACATCCACAAGATATTAAAAGATTAAGAAACAAACTTTTATCTTGTTAAGCCACTGAGATTTTAGAAATGAGTAGGTAGAATCATGCCCACACCCTCATCTCCCAGAACCTGTGACTATGTTTCCTTGCATGATGTCATTTAAGGTATAGATTTTAAGATGGGAAATTATCATGGATTTTCTGTGGGAGTCCAATTGAGTCTGACTTTTTTATTGTAATAATTCATGCTTTGTATGTATACATCTTTGTTAGGTACAAATTGATAATGACATATGTGCACACATTTCTCATCTGACCCTTTCCCCAATTCCCACCCCGTTCCCTCGCCCTCCCTCCCTCTCAAGTTCAGTTCAGTGAGTGACCTTGATATAATTGTGTAAGTACATCATGTGCCTTAGGATGTCCTCCCCCCACCCCACCCCCCGTCCATCCCCTTCAGTTAAATCAACTTCTTTGTTTATCGAGGGTCTCTACTTTTTCATCTGGGGACCCTCTTATGCCCTCTTCTCCCTAACATCTGCATATTAGGGAAAACATATGCTTCTTTACTCTTTGTGACTGGCTAATCTCACTTAACATAATGTTTTCCAGTTGCATGGAGAAGTGGGAACCCTAATACATTGTTGGTGGGATTGTAAACTTGTGCAACCACTTTGGAAAACAGTATGGAGGATCCTCAGACGAATAGGAATGAACCTACCTTATGACCCAGCAGTACCACTTCTGGGTATCTACCCAAAAGAATGGAAACCAAACTATCAGACCGACGCATGTGTATCGATGTTTATAGCTGCACAATTCACAATAGCCAAACTATGGAAGCAGCCAAGATGTCCATCGACAGATGAATGGATTACAAAACTATGGGATATGTACACAATGGAATTTTACTCAGCCATAAAGAAGAACAAAATCATGTTCTTTGCAGGGAAATGGATGCAACTGGAGTCTGACTTTTAAGAGCAGAAAACTTTTGCCAACTAGGTCAGATAGGTGGCATATGAGAAAGAATCCATATGCCACTGGGGCCTTTGAAGATGAGTGAGGGGTCCATGAACCAAGGAATGCAGCAGCCTCTGGAACCTGGGAACTGGGTCCTCAGTTTACAGTCAGCCAGAAGATGGAAACTTGGATCCTAAAACTGCAAAGAACTAATGTTTACCAACAACCTGAATGAGTAAGGAAACAGATCTCCCTTAGATTCTCACAAAGGAATACAACCCTGTTCATCAACTCAATTTTAGTTTGGTATATGCCAAATTTCTGACCTACTGAGCTGTAAAATAAGTCTGTGTTATTTTAAGCTACTAAATTTGTAGTAATTTATTATATAAGAATACAAAAATGATACAAAAGACAGTTTTGTTACTGTAGCATATCTCTGCCTATACTGACTAATGGATGCATATAAAGCTTTCAAGCACATAGTGAGCACTTAGTATATCTTATCTGTAACAATTATTTTTTGTTATATAACATAACTGCTTCATGTGACCAGCCCCTCAGAGAAAAGCTACCTTGGATTCCCTGCATAGTAGCGTTTTAAGATATTTCAAGATCATTCGGATACTGACCAAGATAACTGTAGGCACTTAAGTTCTCTTGGAAGGGTCAAAATTTCTAAGATTGAATGGAGAGAAAGTATAGCAGCTCTTATTACCTCATTAGCATAATTGCTGACAGGTTGGGACAACTATTTCCTACAACTACCATAGCAGTACAGATCACTCTATATACTCCCTCTACAGCCTCTCTCATAACAAATATCAGCAATACTGATGAGCTGGAGACATCATATAAATAAAATTAAACAAACAGTAAATAGAGACTATAGAGGGTACCTGACTTAAGGTGTTTTGACCAGTGACTTTACAATGGTGCAAAAGTGATACACATTCAGTAGAAACTGTACTCACCTTCCAAACATCTTAATCTAGTGATTAGGGTTAAGTGAGAAATGTGTGCATGTATGCCTTTACCAGCTTGTACCTAACAAAGATGTATGATTACAATGCCAATGAAAAAGAAAAAAATAGAAGCATTTCTAAATTAGACATTTTTCAATTTATTATGATTCTATTGGAATATAAACCCATTGTAAGGCAAGAAATGTCTGTATAGAAATGACCAAAGTCTGGTCCATCTGTACCTCAGTGAATGTTAAGGAAGACCCAACCCTGAGCAAGGAAATATGGGTCCAGATGCTGAGCATCACCTCTACACGTGGTATCTTGGTCAGAGCACCGGGATTCTACTCTTCTACTCTTGGGTCTACCATTAAAACTCTGTATACTTTGCGTTTACAGTATTTCTTTCTAAATCTTATTTTTTTCATTGATGAAATGGAAATACTATTAATCTTTTTCCTATTGGCCATAGTAGTTATTTTAAAGATCCAATGAGAAAATCAACGTTTGTCACTTGTTATGGCTTGTATTTAGAAGACTCTCCCTCCCTAAAAAGCTCATGTGTTGAAATCATGGTCCCCATTGCAGGAAGGTTTGGAGGTGGGGCATGCCAGGAGGAGGTGGATCATGTGGGTTTGGTCATGGAAATTACATATGTCCCTGGTCCCCTCCTTTCATTCCCTCTGCTTCCAGTCACCATGAGCTGAGATCAGCTTTCCTCCATCATTTCTTCCATCATGATTTGCTGCCATGATGTTTCTGCATTGGAGTCACCCAACTATGGGCTAAACCTCTGAAACCATGAGCCAAAAATAAATGTTTCCTCCTGTAAGTTGTTCTTGTCAGGAATTTTGGTCGTAGTGAAGACAAAGCTAACTAAAAACACAGCTCTATGGTTCAAAACAAGATAGAGAAGAATACTGGAGTAAGAGTTAAGAGCAGATTTGGGGAAAGTAAAAACAAAGCCAGATCTATGTATACTATAACTCTAGGACCAAGAGTAGATCTAATGCGTCCTCAATCCCTCCCTTTCCTATTGGTTGAAATGGGAGACCTGGAAGATGGAACAAAAGCTATTAATTCCTGTGAAGAGGTAAATGGTAGACAGAGGTTGACCCCCTGAAACCAATTCTGGATAAAGCAGATAAGGCAGAAGTTCCTCAAAGGGCTTAAGTCCTTAGGAGTAGACACTGTCAGCCAAAGAGGACAAGCAGCTAGACCTTAAAGTCAAACATGCATGACTTCTCTGCTGACAGCCAAGCTTATAAGAAAATTCAGATTGAGACCAATCGAATATTGCCAACAACCACCCACAATGGACCAGCTGTGTGTTCCTCCATTGTTACATTATCTGTGACCATCCCCAGTCTGGGCCTTTCAAGGAGTTCTCAATAAACCATGTTCAGTCTAGAATATTCAATTATGTCTGACCATCTCTGAAACTCTCCAAGTCAGGTCTTTAGATTTCAGGCCATCATTAATTGGACCAAAGATTGTCCTCACAGGGTAATCCCAAGTACTTGGAGATCTTTTTTGAATTCATTATCAGTGGCTGTCACTTTCTAGAAACATCAGGTATTTCTGCAGGTTTGGTTTTTGCCCTTACAAGTCTTCTAGGGTGTTCAATATGACTACCATAAAAATTACAAAAAATCCCATGGATTCTTATTTCTGTCCTACAACTATTCTCTGAGAATCAACTATGTGGGAAAATTAGAAAGTTAGAAGAGGAAGAAGTGGCGGTTTCTTCCCTTTCAGGCTCTGCTTCAGCTGGAGAAGCAGGGGTGTTCCACAGGGTGGACAGGAGTCAGCAGAATGAGGTCCATCCCTGGTTGGAGTTGCTCAGTACACAGTATTTATAGGGCACCTTATTCTAGATTGGCATTTGTAGAAAACTCACAACTATAGCATATGAGTTAGTTTTTCTTTAATCTTTGCAAAAAAAAATCATAGGGACATGTAATCAAAATTTAATTTATATTTCCCTTTGCTTGGGCTTTGCTTTTAATTATCTTTTCTACTTTTATGTATTTTCCAAATGGTTTTTTTTAACAAAGAATAGAAATCTATAATACATTTTATTTTGACAGTGGCCCCTGTGGATGCTGGGAAAGTCCAAGTTTTTAACACATCTAGCCAATGTGTCCTTACCAGAAACACTCACATTCCTTTACACGTAACTGCAAAAGGCTAAATTCAGATATGATCCCCATGTTATCACATTGGAAGGATTCTGAGGCACAGAGAGGTTACAATTTTTGCCTAAAGTAGCACAGTTAGTAAATAATGGAGATGAGAAGTAAAGACAGGCAGGCCTTTATTTTTAATGGGATTTTTCCCTCTCAGCCATTCAGTTCTACTGTGGACTTTTACAACAGATAACTGAGCATACCTTTTCCCCCAAAGCCCATGATTTCATTAAAGTCTTCCAAATCTTACCAAAAATTGTTTCAAAAAGAGGAAAGAGAGAGAAAGAGAGAGAGAGAGAGAGAGAGAGAGAGAGAGAGGGGGAAAGCCACCGAGGGAACTATATCAACTTCAATACATTCACTCTATTCTTTAGCCACGTTTGCCTTGGGTTGTTCTAGGACTGTGGGGGTATGTCCTGAAATGACACATTCCCTCCAATGTGAAATTGTGATCTAGGAGGGCCATGAACTGTGAAAACTGGCAGGAGCTGCTGAAGCAAACATGAGCTCCCCAGGAATCCAGGCACTAAAGTTAAGGTTTATAGAAAGTGATGAATGCCAACCAGTGTTCTGACCTGAGCATGAGCTTTTGTGAAATTCATACTCGAGTGTCTTAAAATGCTTCATGCATGAAATACACGTTTCCCTTTATTTTACCATTATTTCTTAAAACACATGGACAAGGGGCTTAAACACTTCGTCTATTTTCTCTAACAGCTATAAAAAGGGGGATTGAGATGGTTTGATGTGGCAAAATGTTCTCACTATACTTTCCACCCCCACAACTCCTCCCCCAGACATAGCAGGGTATTACGGAGGGGTGAAAGAGGGCAAAAAGCCTCTTTCTTGCTCTGGCTTCCTTGTCTTGACCTGGGCCTGTCCACCAAGGTAAACAATGGATGGGATTTTAGAACACAGATATTAACTCCAACAAATCTTTTCTCTTGCCCTTTTTTGGTACTGGGAATTGAACCCAGGGGTACTTTGCCTCCACACTACACTCCAGTCCTTTTTATTTTTTATTTTGAAACAGGGACTCACAGTTGCTGAGAGCCTCGCTAAGTTGATAAGGCTGGCCTCAAACCCACAATCCTCTTGTCTCAGCTTCCCAACTACTGGGATTGCAAATGTGTAACACCACACCCAGCAAGGTGGTCTCTTGTTAACACAGTTGGTCTGACTCTCTGAGCTAATGAGCTGTGGTGAATTAAAGAAGAGACTAAGTTAACTCTTTTCTAGTTTGAAAGAGTCTAATTTATCACCTGTGGAATTATCTAGTTTCTCTTGCTGAAATGTCATTGTCAATGCCAGTATTTGTCACACCTGGGCCTCTTGGTGCCCTGATACCTACCCCAGCTCTTTTCCCCGCAATTCATTTTACAGAAAACAGATGTAAATGCACTTCTTGCAGAAGAGTTCCCAGTCATGAAGGAAGGCTAAGAGGGAGGGGGAAACTTCTCAACTTAATTTGGAAATTGGTTTGTGAGAAGGTAGGTTACCTGTCTTCAAACTAATTCCTCTGTACTGAAGAGATTTGCTCTCTGATAAGAGAAAGTTATGTTTGGACATGTGAAGCCACATCAGATTCCCCGGATTGCAATGGTTCATCTGTGTAAAACCAGGGGAAACAAAGGACTGAGGTGTGAAAATGCAAGTAACTTCCTCCTTAACATAAATCTTAAATCATCCAAAAGTGCAATACAAAGAGTACTTTTAATCTGGATGCTGTGGTGCACACCTGTAATCTCAGTATTTGGGAGGCTGAGACAGGAGGATCACAGGTTCAAGGCCAGTCCTCAGAAACTTAGAGAACCTATTAGAAAATAAAAGATAAAATAGGGATAGGGTGTCGCTTACAGGTGGAATACCCTGGGTTCAATCTTCAGTATGACAGAAAAGAATACTTCTGATGGGACAGAAAACTTGAAGTTTGCCATTTTGTTCCTTTGGATTCTCCTTCACTTCTGAGAGCTCTCAGATTGCTTCTGCCCCGCAGCACTGACCTGGAAGAAGAGCGAGATCACCGTGTCAATGCTCTGTCCCCAGGGTGAAATCCTGGTCTATTCCATGACACCCTACGCAGAGTTGAAATTAACTTAATAAGAAGTAGGGCTACTTCAAAGTGGAAATAATTCAGAGACTCAGATCCTGGCTCATGAGATGGAACAGGCTCATGTACATTTCACTTGCAGCCAACTGTAGGGTTGCCTTCTCCTCCAGCCTGTCTTCTAAGCTGGGGCTGCCTGATTAGTCCTATTTCTCCTTCACTAATAGCACTACTAGGAGCAGATGTCTGCTCTACCCCAGGTTGAAATAGAAGAGTGTGGGGAGACCCCTCAATGCTGACATGGCCCTCTCCTGCCTCCTTCTCTGTCCCAGTGCCTGGCTGAGCCTCCACCTATTTTCTGGAGGATAGGCTCCCCACATGAAAATGCATTCCGAGGAGACCTGCCAGGTCTTAATAGAAAGCAGAGCACAATATATAAGAAATACACAAAGAGCGAGGTTCATATTTTATGAAGTGTGTTTGTATTTTTCATAGGGAGTCAGAGACATTAGAATTTCCTGACTGCCAACTTACGACTTCTCTTACCTAGATTCTAGGTTTGGCTCCTCTGTTCACGAGGTACGTTATTATCCAGCGAGTCTCTTCACCTCTCAGAGCTTGCTTTTTGATAAGATGTAGGAGTTGGGTCAGGTCATCTAGAAGGTTCTCTGCAAGGCCTTCTCTCTGAATGAAATTGCAGAGGCAGCTAGCATTATAGTAATTATGGTAAATACAAGTGTTTTTTTTTTTTTTTCTCTCTCCAGAAGATTATAGTGGTAGGGGATAAAGATCAATGTACAGAAAACTCTATACCTAATCAAGAAGTTTATAATAAGGGAAATGAGACCAGAAAGAATATTTCAGATGGGTAATTAGATGTGAATTCTGGGAAAAGAAAGTACTTAAAAGTCAGGTCAGTGTTGATCTCCTCAACTCTATATCTCCTCAACTCTATTATTTTTCATGGGTAAGCTAATCTGTCTTAAAGACTCATGTTCTTATCATGACACTATAGTTTATAGTAAGTTATAGAATTTGGTAGTATGATAACTACATTTTTGGTGTTCTTTTTCATTTTTACCTTAGTTATTATTATTGTTCTTTCAATTCCCATATGCATTTGGGTTTTAGCTTGTCAATTCACATTTATTTTTTTTGTAGTACAGAACATTTTATTTATTTATTTATTTACATATTTATTGCCATTACTGCCTTTTTTGGGTTTTTTATGTGCTTTTATTGGTGCATTATGGCCTCAAATTGTAATATATATCATGTTAACATTGACATACATGCATACACCACTTGGTGCCCCTCCACTTCCCTATCTCTCCCCTTCCCATACAGAGTACTGAGATTGACATTGGGATTTTCACATGTGTACACACAGTCAACGTTAGTATTTCCAATAATGAACTGGTATACCAGAGGGACTTAAGATAATGGAGGAGAAACCTCAGGAAAACCAGGGAAGTGGTCAATTTACACTTTAAAAGCAAAGAAAATTTTATTGGATCACTTTTGATTTATTGATTAACTTAGGAAGATCTGAATCTGCAATATTGAATATTTCAATTTATGAAACATGATAGGCTCTTCTAGTTATTTTCCTCATGGTAATTTTTACTTGAGACATGTAAATGATTAATCTGATTTATTTTTAGGTATTTGGTTCATCTGTTATTGTACATGGCATCTTTTTAAATATTTATTTATTTATTTATTTATTTATTTATTTATTTATTTATTTATTTATGCTTGGGAGTGAACCCGCAGCCTTTCTACCTCTAAGCTATACCCCTAGCCCTTTATTTTTTATTTTGAAGCAGAGTCTTGTTAAATTCCTGAGACTGGCCTCAAGCCTGCTATTCTCCTGTCTCAGCCTCTCAAGACTTACAGGCATGTGCTACCATGCCCATCTTAAAATTTTATTATCTAGTTATTTGTTAATGTGTATGTCAAAATGCAGTTAACTTAAAAATAATACTTCATATTTAGCTACCTTAGTAAAACATTAATCTTGTCACTTCTTTTGGATTATCATTTATAAAATCATGTCATCTGTAATAATGGTGATTTTATCTGTTGTTTCATCAGATGACAGATAAATAAAGATGGTTGGTTGAATGATGGCCATAAAATGATGTCAAATCCTAGTCCCTAGAATTTATCAATACTACCTTATTTAGAAAAAAAAAATAAAAGAAAAAGCTCTTTGTAGGTATAATTAAGTCAGGAATCTTGAACTGAAAAGACTGTCCTGGATTATCTGGGTGGGACTTAAATGTCGTCGTGATTGTCAATAGAGTATAGCAAAAGGAGATAACAGACACGCCCAGGAGAAATAATACAAGGATGGAAGAAGGAACTGGAGTGATTCACTCACAGGCTCAGGAATGCCAGGGCAGCATCAGAAACTGGAAGAGACAGGAACAGATTTTTCATTTTTCCCTAGAGTCGCTGGAGGAGCATGGCTGTGTCCAATTTTTAGACTCCAAGTCTCCAGAACTATAAAGGGATTAAATTCCTATCTAAGCTACCAAGTTTGTGGTAATTTGTTACAGTAGTCACAGGAAACTAATGCAGCCTTGTAATGCTTTTTTTTTTTTTTTTCTTATTTTCTTGCCTTGGCTAGTGCATCCAGGACAATACTAATAAAAAATCTGATAGCAAATATTTTTGTCTTAATTCTCAGAAGTAAAACATTAAGTATTTTAGCATTAATTATGATGTTAGTTGGAAGTATTTTTGTAAGAAATCACTAATTAGATTAAGGAAATTCTTCACTATCCTTGGTTTGCTAAGAATTTGGGAGAACTGATGTTAAATTAGATCAAAGATTTTATGAGATACTGTTATTTTCCCCTTTTATTCCATTTATGTGATAACTACACTGATTAATTTTTTATAGTTATATAATTTTAATTCCTGCAGTAAACTTAATTTTCAAAAGTCATATTACTCTTTTATGCCTCTCTGGATTTGATTTGTTAATATCTGTTGCGAATTTTTGTATCTATAATCATAAAAGATTGGATTGTTATTTTGCTCTCTTATAAATGTCCCATTATTGCTTTATTCTTCCTGCAATTACCTATTTCCCTCTGGAACATTGTCTTCCTTTAAATTTTTAGTAAATGTTTGCTAGCAACAAATTTTCCTTATGTATAACAGGAAGCATGGCAGCTTCACTCACAAATTTGAATAATAGATTATAGGTATTGAATTTCAGGTTAGCTGGAACTTTCTACACTTTAAAATTGTTATTCCAATGCCATATTCCATAAATTTTGTTTAGAATTCAATTGTAAGTCATTTCACTATTCTTTTGTAGATGGTAAATCTTTTTTCCTCTGGCTTTTAAAAATGCTTTTCTTATCTTTCAGTTTTCAAGAGTTTGTATGTTTTAGATACTATTTCCTCAAATAGTACTTGCACAATTTCTCTTCTCTTTTTATAATTCCAATTAAATATACTTTTTTCTCACATTTTTCATCTCTGTTACTCTTTACACTTTGGTTTGAGTATTTCCTACTGACATATCCTCTCATTTATAAATCTTATGCTGCCCCTAAATTTATTATTATTATAATTTCATTATTGTATTTTCATTTGTAGTATTACATTTTATTATAACAATAAACCTCCACTCTCTCCACCTCAATCTTTGTGCTGGTGGTTGCCATACATTCCTCTTCTCCATATGTTATAAATCTCCAATATATTTTTACTCTTGCCTTAGAGTCAATTATCAATGTTAACAATTTAATTGACATATAATTTACATATTGACAAATGCTCATTTTGCCCTTGGAGTTGATTATGTGTCAAGAAAGGTCAGTTACCTTAAGAGTAAAATTCTAAAAGTTAAATTCTAAAATTTAAACTGTATGATTAGATTTTAGTATGCTTGTAGATGTGCAACCAGTACCACAGTCAGTCTTAGGACATTTTCATCACATCCAAAAGAAATTCCATACACATTGGTTATATCCCAGAGAATCCCATTCCTCTGGTCTTAAAAAACACTAATCTACATCTGTCTTTATAGATTTTTCTACTCTAGATAATTAATATATATTGAATCATACATGTAATCTTTTGTGACCAGTTTCACTTAGAATAATGCTTTCAAGACTCACTCTTGCTGAAGCATATATCAGAATTAACTTTTTTATTGCTGAATATTTTATCATATGGATATATCACATTTAATTTTCTATTTTCCAGTTGATGGATTGTGAGCTGTTTTCAGCTTTTGGCTATTATGAGTAATGCTGTTATGCACATTCATATACAAGTTTATGTGTGGACATATGGATTCATCTCTGTTGGGTATATACCTAGGAATAGCATTGCTATGTCTTATGGTAACTCTATGTCTTATTGTTTAAGGAATTGATAGACTGTATTCCAGAGTAGCTGTATCATTTTACAGTCCCAATAGCAGTGTATATGGGTTACAATTTTTCTACATCCTCCCTGACACATGTTATTATTGAAATTTTTGGTTCTAGCCATCCTAGTGGCATTTCACAGAAGTTCTAATTTTCATTTACCTGATGACTAATGGTATGAGCATCTCTTTATGTGCTTTCAGTCATATTATAAAGAGATTAAAAATAAGAGAGAATACCTTTTATAGATTCCCTCATTTTTAATTATTGCTAGTGTATTTAATTTCTTTATGTAGAACCAAATTTCTACCTAGTATAACGTTCCTTCTGTTGAAGCATTTCATTTAACATTTCTTATAGTTCAGGTTAGTTGGCAGTATATTATTTCAGTTCTTGTTTGCACAAAATCTTCATTTTCTCTTTATTTCTGTAAAACAATTTTCACTGAATATGAAATTCTGAGTTGACAGCTTTTCTTTTTCTTTCAGTGCTTTAAAGATATCATACCATTGTCTTCAGCTGTGCATAATTCTTACTACCTGTATGCTGTCATTCTATGTCACCCTGTTAATATTTTCTTTGTCTCTGTTTCTTTCAAGATTTTCATTTTGACTTTGATTTTAAACAGTTTTATTATAATGTCTCAGTGTGCGGGTTCTGTGTATGTGTATGTGTTTTAAAACTTTGAGCTGTTTGAATGTGTAGTTGTCTTTCATTAGTAAAAAATTTCAGTCATTACTTCTTTAAATATATATTTATACATATTTTTAACCTTTTTTCTTCACTTTTCCTTCTGGGTCACCAGGGATTCAAGTGTCTGACCACTTGCTATTCTCTTGTAGTTAGTTTTTATATATGAATGTATGTATGTAATTTATTTATTCATTTGGTACTGGGGATTGAACCCAGGAATATTCTATCTTTAAGCTACACCCTCAGCTCTTTTTTTATTTTTAAAAATAAAAAGGGTCTTTTTAAGTTACTGAGGCTGACCTTGAACCTGTGATCCTTCAGTCTCAGCCTCCCAAGTACTGGATTTACAAGCACGCACCACCACACCTGGCTATCCCAAATATTCTGTTCTGATTTTGTTTCTCATCTTTCTCTCTCTATTACAGTTTAGAGAATTTCTATTGATCACTTATTCCTTCCTCATATGTTATTCTATTATAAGGCCATCTGTGTACAGTAGAGACAATGAGTTCATCTATATAGTAATTGATCTTGGGTTTACATTTTGTTATTACAAACTAACCAGAGGATTAAAGTTTCTCCCTTACATTATGGCTGTTAACATGTGCCTAGAATGTATCTGGGAGTGTGGAAATATATTCTTTTCTCAATGCCCTCAGGTATTGAAAGTCTGCACACCTGCACCTTGGTCTTGCCTCTTTCCCATGAGCTTACTGCTGTTGCTTTTTGCTCAGTGCCAGGATAATGGCGGTAACAGAAATATTATTCATTCTTTTGATCCAGATCTGGTTTTATAAAGATTCTGTGTACCTGGGCCTCAGGAGTGGCCACCCATGGCAGTCAAACTATTTCATGTATCTGTGTAGGCTCTGGACAAGAGATAATGTCCTATCCTTCCCCGCAATGATAACTTACTTCTGATTTATATCCATGCAGATCCTAGAATAAAGACAGTTTTCTACCTCTCCCCAGAGAAAGATAGCTTTAACTTTTGCTGCAGATTTACTATAGATTTTCCTTGAGCCTAGAGAAGAATGACCCTCTACCCCTCTCACAGTGACTTAAATCTCTGATTCATATGAGAAAAGGCTTAAGGAAGAACAGAGTGTTTCATGTCTGTCTTCCCATCCACAACCATCAACTTTCAGCATCCACAGCTTCCCGGATGCCTGCACCCAGGGAAGAAGATCCTCTAGTCAACCTTTGGTGGAAACACCTAGTGGAGGCTCATAAAATATTGCTTATGAATGAGAATGGATTCTTGTGGGGAGAGGGCTTTCAGTTATTCTAAATTATCACAACACTAGCCTACACTTGGCTTTTAAGAATTCATTAAAATTTTTAGCTATTTTTGTCTTATCTGCTTTAGTGGAAGTTATCCCTCTCTCTCATGCTGTCAAGGATGGAACTATTTGTGCACTTCATCTCCCCTTAAGAAGTATTATCACTTGGTGGGTTTTTTCATTATTTTTTATCTCAAAATTATTATTGGATCAAGGATTGGATCTGGTTTTGTAGATGATGTAGCTGGTTTTAATTGCTAGGCTGGGAGTTCCTTTTTTTATGATTTCTTACATTCTAAAAGCACACACATACTCTGCCAGGTTCTCTTAAAACTTGCAAAGCCCATCCTTTTGAGGAACTTATATTCTAGTAGAGATAGAAAATAAGCACATACATAAAAAAATAAACAAATATGAAGTGTATATAAACTCTAGTTGGTGAAAAGAGCTTAAAAAATGAAGCACAGTGCAATGATGGAGAGTGACTTGGAAATGCTACTTTCTATAGTAATTGTTGAGATTTGAGAATTAACCAACTACACAAAGATGTAGAGAAATATTCCCGCCACATCATACAGAAAGTAAGAGGAACAGGAGTAAAGTAAGGTGAAGAGTCAACAGAAAGCTGCTCTGAATGGAACATGGAGGCATATGGGGAGACTGACAGGAGGTAATGTAGGAAGAATCCTACATTCTCATACATAAGGAGCCTTGATGTAGGAATTTAGAATCCACAGGAAGGAGTATGGATTTTATTTTTACAATGCTGAGATGCACCAGAATGATCAAAATATATTGACAATTAGCTCCCACATCACGCAGAATCTGTGAAGTGGGAAAGATGTTAGAGTCACCACACAGTGTGTCCCATCCTCCACCTTTCTATGAGGGGTACTTGCTTCTTTATTGCACATATACAGTACTAATCATTTCTTTTGAAGAGGGAAAACATAAAAATTCACCTATAACCTTGAATTCAGGATTTTTAGAGATCTAGATGAATCTCATATCCCAAGAAGAAATTACTTGAGTGGGATTGCCACATTTTCCTGATTAACTTCACAATACCGTTCCCAGAGTCTCATGCTCAAGGTTAATGATATGTATCAAATTTTAAAAAGGTAATGCATTTTTACCCAACTCCATCCTAGAGGCTTACATTAGAATGTGTCTTTTTTAGGGAATTGTCACACTTTCCTGTCTTTTGAATGAGGAAAAAGGCATTAGTATTTACGGAGTTGATTTTCTCAACCTCTAAGATACCATCAAATGCCAACCATTCTACTTTTTAAATGCAGCTACCAGCACTAGGAACCACATACCGTTTATACAACAAATTTTGAAAAATATTAGGTATAGAGCTTCAAAAAGATATAAGCTTTTGAAATCTCACAAGACCCACCATAGACATTTAAGGCCAGAGAACTCAAAACTGAGGTTCCCATCAGAGAATCTCATTTGTCCACTGGTTCATTTGCTTGTGTGTCTCTTTAGCAAGCATTTATTAAATATCTACCATAAAATCACTATTTGGTGTTCTTCTGGGCAAACAAAATATAAACAACACTGTGTCTGTACTTTAGGAGCTCTTGCAGTATGAAATAAGAGATAAAAGAGGCAAAATAATTATAGGTATACTAGGAGCCTCTTCCAAGTTGCAAAAGGCTACAGAAATCTAAAATACTTACCTTTTTGATCCTTCTACTAAAGTAAGAAGATTTATTTCTTTGTTTTTGTGAGTTGCTGGTGATGAGCCCAGGGCTTCATACTGGACAAGTGCTCTACTACCAAGCCAGAACCCCAGCCCTGTATAGGTCTGTTTAACCTGAGGGTGATCTCCTTTAAAGTTATCATTTGCAAGGTAAGAGAGTTCAGAGGAAAAAGAGGCTTTTAGTGGCAATGGGAGTTGTGTGCTTAGGGAACAAAAACACTGGTCAGATGAGGAGGTATCTGACTGACATGGGCCTCAGAAGCACTGCTCTGGATATAGAAAAAAGATAGAAAATAAAGCTCTGGGAGGCTATCCACACTGAGGTATTTATTAAAGTCATGAGGCCAGACATGCCAGAAAGAGATTTTAAAATGAAAATACTGAGGACCAACCTTAGAGCTTTGGGGAATACCAATTCTTGCTATAAGTTTGCATCCATGGCAGAGCCCAGCTGGTGTAGAAATCACATTCAGAGCCCTGAAGTCATTAACACCAGTCCCTTGCTAACTGAGCACTTGCCTAGTACAGACTAGCACTGTGCAAAGAAACTCTGCACCACTGACTCCAGACTGGATGTTTATGTGAAGGCCAGACATGGATTCAAAGATATTTAACTTCACCTGTTGTGTTTAAATGCACTCGTGTCAAAGGTTGACTTAATTTTTATTTAGCATAGGGCAGAACCCCCATTGTAAGGGCCTTTCCTTATTTTCTGCTTCTAGGTAACTTTATCCTCCTTGTCCTCTGGGGAATCATGCAGGTAAATTGACAAAACATATAAACCCAAACTGCCTGAGTCAAGTTTTGGTTTCTGTTCTTTCTTCAATTATAAGTAGTGATCTCAGGGGGTCCTGGGGCTCAGAAGACAGATAGAATTTATCTAAGTGCTGCCAGAATGTAATTTAAAATGAGTCCAAGAGGAAAAGAGCCTTCTCAAATATCCCCAATGTAGGAGAGGGAGTAGAAGGATGCTCAAAGGGCCAGCCATGAGGGTGAGGAGCCTCAGCCCAGAGGGTGTGTCTGCTGACTGCCTTTTGGGGGCTTTATAAAAGTAACTAACATGACTGGTTATCTCTCTGCCCTTATGCACTTATAAGTGAATTCTTTCTCTAAAATTATGTCTATCTGATGTCTGTCCAGCCCAAACTGTGCATGGTCATAGTGAAGCTCTTTACAAAACAGATTTAGTAAACAATATCTTGTAAACACTTCCAAGCTGCTTTGTGACTCATCCAGGGCTTGAATTTAGACCTTTTACCTTTTCCAATGCTCCTTGCAACTTAAGTCTCAGTGATTGGCAGCATTTGACATAGAGCATGCACACTGCAGATAAGAGAGTGGCTAAAGCATCATTTATTTTCTCTCTGGGTCACTGAGGGGCTGGAGAAGAGATGTATAAATTAGCAAGCCAAGAAGGAGCTAGGAAGGCTGAGAAGAGAACAGAAATGAAAAGCAAGAGGGAAGATGGGGCATCTAAACAGATGGACAGTCATGGAGAAGGGACCTTGAGGATAACCCTGAACATGTGTGTTCTCCACAATAGTGGGGGATTTTTATAATACTGGGACAGAGGCCACGTGATGCTGTGTACCAAGTTAGAGGCTCATTCCCTTAGTTCACTGAAGGATTTATTAAGCCAGAGATGTTCAACAAGAAGGAGGGGTCCATGATGAGATTTGCCCATCTTCTTCTGTCTCTCATTGGGGCCAATCTCAATAGGAAGGAAGAAAAAGAAAGGACATCTTACTGGTTTGCTGGAAAAGAGGAGGGAGTCAGAAAATTCAACAACAACAACAACAACAACAAAAATAGAACCAGAATTCTAGGCTCTCCTTTTTGGCTGGGAATTGTCCAAATCAGTCCAAAGGGAACTCGGGAAACAAAGGCATTTTAAGGGGGAAGGTCCTCTCGCCCACTCACAAAGTGTGGGGAATGAGCACATACTTCAGACTTCCTTCTGAACAGCTATTCCTAGGACAGTTTGAGTGTGGCACATGTATCCCTATTTACCAAGGATGGATACTTGCAGATGTGCCCCAGGAACCTACCCCTTTTTTGACAAACTGGGTAATCTGGCCCTCTGAGAAGCTAACAAGAAGAGAAGCACAGAGAAGGAGACTAGCACTGACTCTAAAATTCCCTTCACCAGCTGGGCATGGTGGTTCACGCTTGTAATCCCAGCATTTGGGAGACTGAGACTGGAGGATCAGGTTCACAGCCAGCCTCAGCTACTTAGTGAGGCACTCTGCAACTTAGTGAGACCCTGTTTCAAAATAAAGAATTAAAAAATAGGGCTGGGGGTGTAGCTCAGAGGAAGAATGCCCCTGAGTTCAATCCCCAGTACCGCAAATAAATAAATAAATAAATAAATAAATAAATAAATAAATAAATAAAATTCCCTTCACCACCCTTTATCCTCCCCACCCCACTCACCCAAAATATGATTTTCCTTGGCCCGACAAAGCCTTCTTATTCGTAGACCTTGATGAAAGCCCATGCCCAAGTAACTGAGAAGTGTCAGTTTTCCATTTCTGTAACAAATACCTGAGATAGTGTTGTTATACTTACTGAGAGAGATGGTTCATTCTGGCTCGTGGTCTTTTGGCCCCATTGTTTTGGAGCTGTGGCAGCAGTGCATGGCAGAGAGAGTGTAGTGGGATGAAGTTGCTCATCTTAGGGCTGCTGAGAAGCAAAAGAGAGAGAAGGGCTTGAGTCTCCCCATAACCTTCAGGGGCACACTACCAACAACTGGAAGATCCCCACAGCAGCCCCCACCTCTTAAAAGGATCCACCACCTCCCAATAGTGCCAAGCTGGGGACCAAGTCTTCAAGCTTTTAGCACTTGGGCATCTATGAGACACTTATCAAGCCATAAAACAACAAGTATCAAGAGGATAAAGGGACTGATGTGACTTTTCATAAGTGACTATTTCATACTATGTGTTTCCTTATCCTTTAACTCATTAAATACTTACAACGGATTTATTTTATTCATTTTATGAATGGGGAAACAGAGGGTCAGAGAGACTGTCATTTAGTTCACATACCTAGGAGTTGGAGATCCATGATTTTAACCAATGATCATCCTAACTAAAACCTATGCTCCTCCTTCTACAGCAAAAGAAGGACATTTAAAAAAAAATTTTTATATAATAATTGGTGTTTTACTAAAAGAAGGACATTTTACTTTCAAACCATAACATAGGCCAGCTCTTTCAAACCATAACATAGGCCACCCTTCACTGTGGAAGGTTTTATAAGGTCATTTCTTGGTGTACTCTATGTTGTTTTCTTCTTTCTACTTGACAAACAAGATGTATTATATATTAGAATCTGCTATTTATTCATTCATTTATTCTTTCACTCAACAAACATTTTAGAATTGGTTGAGCCTCTTTGGCTTTAATTTTCAAAGCTTTGAGGAGCTGGAGGAAGCATGTAGCAGTAGCATGATGGTTAAACCTCCACAGTCTCTTTGAAAAAGCAAGGAGAACAATTTGCGCAGCCAGAGAACAATCTCGAAAACCACAGATGATGGAGAGAGGTGTCAAAATGACATAAAAAATCTAGACTGCAAATGAGCAGATTTGCAACAAGAGCCCTGTGTGGAAGTCAACCTGGAGAGAACAATGCTCTAAGTCCAAGGAACCCAGAAATAGTTTCTGTTCCCCAAAGCAGGGGTTTTCTACTCAGGAAGGAGAGCACACTGACATATCTAAGAATGATGAATGGGATTATGGTGGGGCGATTTGCAGACCTCACTTTGTGGGTAAGTCAGAGGCACCGTGGAAAGGTCTGAGAGTACTGAACTATCCTGGGCCCTTAACCTCTCATAAATACTCAGAAGAAAGGCAGTGCCTCACATCAGGGAGAGTTTGTTGATAACAGAACGTGAAGTAGTTGGGTTAAATAGGAGAGAAACTGAGATTTCAACTGGGGACAATCAGACTCAGAAATGTGGTGAGAAAGCAAAGTACCTAGAGCCAACATTTCAGGAGGCATTCATTCTCAGCACCTATCAAAGACAGTGGTCCCTCCTCTGCTGAAGGAATATTTAAGACTCCCAATAGATGTATGGAACCACAGATATACTGAACACATACTATACTTTTTCCTATATATGTATAGGCAACTTAACAACACAAGTGTAAGTTTCTTTTTCCATCGTTATAATTTCTGTAGCTATTAGTAACCTCAGCATAAGATGTTTTCCCCCTTATTGAGACTTTTCAACTTTTCACTTAAAGAAAAGACTTCGTGGCTTCTCTTTGACATATTTAAATTGCCAACATCACTATTCTTTGGCTTTGGGGCTATTTCATTTAAGTGAAATAATTGTTAGCTGAATTCAAGCATTGTGATACCATTACAGGTGATCTGATAATCAGGATCATTACTAGGTAACTAACAGGTAGGTGACACATACGCTGTGGACACTCTGCACATAAGCAAGATCACATCCCCAGGGAGAATGCATGCAGTTTCATCACATCATTCAGAAGAGTCTACAATTTAAAACTTACAGATTGTTTATTTAGGAGATTTTTCACTTAATATTTTGGGACTGCAGTTGATCTTGGGTAACTGAAACTGTTGAATGGAAAATTGCTGATAAGAGAGTTCTATCGTACAGTCAGCCCTTGCATAACTAGGAGGGAAAGTCCTTTCTTACATTTTGTGTTCTGGGTTCCTCACTTGTTTCATCTTCCTCCTGGCCCTGGGGAGGGAATAAAAAGAAGCATACAACAGAAAATACTGGAAAGGAAATTTGACAGGTCATTTTTGTGGATTTTATTTTGGGTTCTTTTTGGTTCTAGGGATTGAACCCAGGGTCTTGTGCATGCTGATCATGTGCTCAGCAACTTAGCTAGACTCTGTTTCAAAAAATAAAATAAAAGGGGCTGAGGTTACAGCTTGGAAGTAGAATGCCTCTGAGTTTAATCCCCAGTGCCAAAAATGAATAAGTAATAAACATTAGATCAGAAAGAGCATAAAATGTAATAGATATCATAGGATGTACTACATAAGACTAGAATGAAAAGTTTTCTAATAAATGTGAAAGAAAAGATTTTAGAAAAAATGAATCAAAACAAATTAAAGGCAAAGAAGATTCAACATATGTATAACAAGAAACCCAAAATAGTGAAACAGAATGAATGCCTCAAACTATAATTGAAAAAAAAAAATTCTGAAATAAAATCATCTTGAATTTCCACATTTAAAAAGTCATGTTTATATCTGGGGAAATTAATCCAAAATGTTACATACCAAAATATACCCTACTAAAACTAGTGGAATTACAAAGGGGAAATTCCTCAGACATACAGGTAAAAAACAAAGTCAGTATGAACAGGTTGACCATAGAATTTATTAGCTCAACTGAGAGATTTGTGAGAATGAATGAGCGCTTTCAGTCATGACACATGGACAAAGGGAGCTTAATGGTTCTGGAATAAAGTGGACCTGTTATCACTCTACTTAGAAGAGAAAGAAAACCCAATTGGCATTATTTTCTCCAACAGCAAGATTTTGGAAAAGAAGACAGGAAGACAACATAGATAATATACTCACAGAAATGTGAGCCAAGACTTTTATATTCAGCCAAACTGATTTTCAAGTATAAATCACATGGATAGTTATTATCTGCAATAACTCAGGAAAAATTATTTCTGGAAAATAAAAAATAATTAGGAAACCATGGGGTAAGGACTGGCAAGGAGCACAGCATAGACAGTATTCCACCATAGAACTCGGGCTAAGCTGAGGACGGGAGGGATGTAGTGTGTGCGGTGGTCATGATCTGCTCTAGCAGTGCAGATACCAAACAAACACAAAAAATGGATCAGGTAAGAGACAGCATACAGAAACCAAAAGAAGTTTGCTAACTGTCTTATCAGTATTAACTGGGAGTATAATATTTGTTGAGGTGGAAAAGGAAAGGGAAGAAGATATAAGATAGTTCTGGCTTGTTTTAATACTCTTCATAGCAAGAAGCAGATAGATGATATCTTATAAAAAGGAAATTAAAGGTATTGTCTAATGATATTTGTTGAAGGGTAATGAAATGAGTAAGACAAAAAAAAGTGAGCCTGCTCAAATAACAAGAAAAATGTCAAAAAGAAAGAGAAAATAACTCAATGAAACATAGTGTAAAACAAAACAATGTGGCAAAACTGAGAAAAGACTTACTGTTCTTACTGATAATTGTGAATTAGATGCGCTTATCTATTAAAAGATTTTCAAATTTTCTGACTGAAAAATCCAGATCTATGCTAGTGTCTGAAACTCACCTAAAACAAAGAGACTTTGAAATATTAAAATAATGGGCAAAAACACCAAATGAAAATAAAAAGAAAGTATAGAGATTTTTATATTTAATAAGGTACAATACAAGCCAAAACACACTTTTAAATTATAGTTTGTAAAGTATATAAAGAACATAATTCACGGTGAATATATAATTAATATATGCATATCCAATCAAACAGCAAAAACCTTCATAAAATGAAATTACAAGAGAAGTAAGGAGAAACAGACAGAAATACTCTAAGAACAGACAACTTTAACATATTTTTCACAGTCCATGGCAAACAAAATTTTGATAAGGATGGAAGATTTATATAACACAATAAGTAATGTAGATTTTATGGTACATATCAAATTCTGAATTCCAGTAACAAAGAATAAGCCTTATATGCACAAGTGGTTATCTTCTGACTCATGCACCAAATTTGGGGTTAATCTCCTGCAGGCACGCTTAAATCAAGGGGCCCAAATAAAATCAAGAGTGTACTTATCATTAGCCTAGCTTTGCCCTATTTTGGTTTGATTTTCAAGCAGGCTTTTTCCAAAATGACCATCAGCAGTTCCAGTTTATATTGCATAAATGCAGATGATTCTGTCCCCTAACATCCATTTCAGGGAGGGCACAGTAGTACATGCATGTAATCCCAGGACTTGAGAGGCTGAGACAGGAGGATCACAGATTGGAAGCCAGCCTCAGCAACTTAGCAAGACCCTCAGCAATTTAGTAAGACCCTGTTTCATAACTAAAAATAAAATAACTTGGAGGTAAAATGCCCCCGGCTCAATCCCCAGTAACAACAACAACAACAACAACAACAAAAAACCAAAACCTTAATATCCACATCACTCCCTAAAAAGAACTCCTGTTCCCATCACAACCCAATTACTGTAAAGGAGGTACTCTGATATTCAACCTGTTTTACACACCAATCTCAAAAACAAGGAGATAAATCCAAGTGATGGAAGGCCTGTTTAGTATTGTGTAAACTAAGAGAGGAGACTCCTAGAAGAAAACGGGAGCCCTCTTATTATAAGTGAAAAAGCAAGAGTTGTCTGTTTCATTTACAATTCATTGTGGTAAATATATGTAATAAGGAAGAAGGATTCAGAACTAGAACAGAGGCAGGAGTGACCAAGTCTGATTTCTATGAGATCCAAGGCAAGCTTTGACCTAAAAGATAGTAAGATAGAAGCCAGGCGTGGTGGCACACGCTTGTAATCCCAGCATTCAGGAAGCTGAGACCAGAGGATCCGGGTTCGCGGCCAGCCTCAGCTACCTAGTGAGGCACTCCGCAACTTAGTGAGACTCGGTTTCAAAATAAAGAATAAAAAATAGGGCTGGGGGTATAGCTCGGAGGTAGAATGCCCCTGAGTTCAATCCCCAGTACCACAAAAAAAAAAAAAAAAAAAAGATAGTGAGATAGATTTTGAATGCTAACTAGAAATTCTCTGGCTGGATCACCGGGAGGATATTACAGGTGGAAGGAAAAGTACGTGGTTATTTTACCTATGAAACTACGAAAGAGAAGGATGCACATGGGGAGATCCAAGTGATTTCATGTAAGTGGAAGGAAAGGAGAAGTTGGGGAAACAGTGAAATGTGAAGATGAGATGGCAGTAGGACCATGAAGGTTTTTATGTCACTGTGCTGGTCATTTTCCTCTTTGCTTTCTACCCTTCCTCTGCTCTGCAGGAAACTACAGGGCAATCAGCAGGAAACATTGCCAACTGGCTTCCTGAAAAGTTCCACCAATGAAAGGCACGATCTAAAAACTAGGGGATGGAACAGGACAAATGCCAGCATGCTGCTCTCTTCTGCTCCATTCTGAGCAGTCTCTCCACCCTCCTCATGCCCAATGCTCTCAACAGAGCCCCTCCATTACTCATCTCACCTTTGCGTCCTCTGGTTCTTAGCTCTTCCTGTAGCTCTGTAACTGACACCCTCTATGAAGTTCCATGTTTTTTAAATAACTAGAAGAGTTTCTCTTTTCACTGGACTGTGACTGATGTAATGATACTATAAAATTTGGACTTTATCCTGTGTGCAATAAGAAATTTATGCAGGAGAATTGTATGTCAGATTTGTGCTTGAGAAAAACGCCCAGGGCAACAGTTGGGGAGAAACTGGGAGAAGGAAGATGAGTCAGATAACAAATGTTATATAAAAAGGAGATGATGAGTGTTGGAGCTGAGCAATGATCTAGAGGATGTGTTGGATTGATAATATATTTAGAAGATGACACTGCCAAATCCTAATGACTAGTTGAACAAGAAAGTACACAGAGGTGTCAGCCGTGTTAATATGAGTGTGTGGGGTCTGTGCGGGAATAGCACATTTTCTCCCCATCTCCGGTCTTTGGATCCACATCAAAATCCAATATCAAGTGATTTGAGTCTGTTCTCACTTGGTGGAGAGGCTAGGAGCATAAACAATAGGAAAATGCCAGAGCTTGCCAAGGGAGAAGTTCATTCCTGATGAGTGCATTCTTAGGTGCTACATGAACAGAGTGAATGATCTAGATGGAGAAACTGGGAGACTACGTAGTGGTAAAAAGAAGAAAACCTGGGGTCATCAGAGTCCTATTGGGTGGGGACTCTGAGGAGACTGAAGGCATAATCAAAGAAATGAACCAAGCAATGTAGGTTTTACGATCTCCAGTGATCATTCACAGCTACTGTGACCTTGCCATTTCTTTTCTTCCTCTTATGATTTGGATGTTGAATGTCTCCCAAAAATCCTGTGTGATGAAAACATGGTCTTCAGTGCAGCAAGGTCCAGAGGTGGAGCATGGCTGGAGGAGGTGAATCACTGGGATGTGGCCAGTCCCTGGCCTCTTCTTATCTTTCTCTCTGCTTCCCAGTTGCCATGAGCTGAATTTTTATTCATCACACTCTGCCACCAGGAAGTTTGTACCTTATAGCCAGGTAGCCATGGACTGAATCTCTGAACCCATGAACCAAATTACCCTTATGTCCATAGAGAATGTGACTAGTCACATTCTCTATGGACATAAGGATGTCAGAATGTGTTTCCTACAATCCACGATTATATCTTTAATAGAGGGGCCAAGCCCCTTATGGTAGGAGATTGTATTTGACTTCTTGAGGCTTACATCAGAAGATTTAGTTCTATACAGCAACGGTGTCTGTCCTGTCTCACCTTAGAACATCTACACACAAGAGAAGGTATGACACCTAAGCATATTCCTGTTTCTATCTTGGTCTTCCTCTGATTATAGTTTTGCTAAACCATGACCCCATTTATCAAACCTAATTAAAGTGCTGATCCTTGGGTACCGCCCTTGATTCTAATTTTTCCCTAGTGGGGCTCTGACCAGCCTGGCTTTGGGATATCTCAGAGAATGTAGTGAGGTTTTTCTTCCATACCTAAAAACTCAACCAACCCTGTTGCAGTTACCTACTGCTATGTAACAAACTAATCCTAAACTTAGAGGTTAGAGGTTAGTATTCCTTCCAATTTTGTAGTTTAAGAATTCAAACAGAACTGAGCTAGATGACCCTTCTATTTTTCATGGTATCAATGGAAGCCTCTTGGTGGTATTCAGCGGGTACATACTCTTCACTGAGTGCACTCACTGGGTCTAGTAGATCCAAGATGACATCATACAAGTTGGCACCCAGGAGGGGATGTCTGGACAATGGTGTTTAGTTGTTTACCAAAACATCTGTGTGTAGCTTGGTATAGTGCATGGTAGTATAGTATATGGTAGTTTCAAGATGGTTAGACATCTACATGGTAGCTTAGAACTCCAAAAGTGACATGGTAGAAGTTACATGGGCAGGTCCTTCTATGAGATGAGTATACTTCTGTGGTCCCTATTGGATGAAATAGCCTCAAGCCCACACCAATTCAAGGAAAGTAGACATAGACCCCCATCTCTTGAAGAGAGGAGTATTAAAGAATTTGAATTCATATTTGAAAGCTACTCTGTTCCCTATGGATAAGAATATTGTATTTATTTATTTATTTATTTATTTACTTATTTTGATACTGGGGACTAAACTCAGGGGCATTCTACCTCTGAGTTACTCCCCCAGCCTCTTAATTCTTATTTTTAAATAGGATCTCACGAAGTTGCTGAGCCTGGCCTCAAACCTGCAATCCTCCTGTCTCAGCCTCTCAAGTACTATCATTAACAGGCATATGCCACCATGCCTGGCTGAATCTTGTTTGTAAATTCAGTTCTAGAAACAATTACTGAACATCTGTGTCAAAGGTGCCTCTCCGTGTGGTAGCATGAGTTTGGCAAAAATGTAGTCACACAATGTTAAGCGATTTTCTTAACTGTCCACCTCTAGGATTCTTATATTCTTTAAAAGGCTAATAAGCACTGGGAATATCCTGAAGCAGGAAATGGTATGTGTCCTCTCCCAAAGTATTCTGACGTTGGAATGTCTCAGGACTAGTCTTCTGCATGCAACATCTTGAAAATGTTGACTTGGACTGGAACAAAGAAAGAAGAAACAGGCATTATCTTTATATTTTAGAACTCTGAAAAGAATCAAGACTTAAGTAACTGGAAGGTACCAGTACACTGTTTACGGGTAACCACAGTGTAGTCATGTGTTAAAGAATCATGAATGTAGATGTCCCAGAGTTAATATGGATGCAAAATTAAGTCTCTGCTTCAGGAAATATTAGTCATAAACGACCCAGGATCTTTTTACAGGCTTTTCATTATTTCTGAACATCTTAATTAAAAGTTAAAGTGACTGACAGTGTTGGCTTCCCTGAGAACTCAAAGAGTATTCACAGAAGTCCATGGACTATGCAATGTCTTGCAATCCTTGCTGAGGGCAAAGCAATCCCATAAAACAGAAAGATATTAATTATTTATTATAGGGCAGTGGAAGAAGCCAAGGTATAGGGCCTCTTTCACATTGGGGATTTGGGCTTGCAAGTTACAGGACAGAAGAGAAATAACTTTGAAATTACAGGAAATCAGAGAACAGGAAATTTTACTTTTGGTCCATAGCCATGATGTCTTTTGGTGAGCGCCATTTGATGAACTTCAACAATCACCAGAGAGGGTGGGGGAGTCTATTAAGCTGTTTCAAGATTTGGATCTGGATCTGTTCATCTGGAAGTATATATGGCTTCATATTACTTTCAGCATATTAAGGTGCCATTCACAAATAAGATGATCTATGATATTCCTCATTCATGACTCACTTCCGTGCAAACTGGGAACAGTACCCCAAAAGGATTTCACCATCAAGACAAAAAGTAAAATACAGACTGCAGGGGTCTGGTTTTGATTTGGGAACAGGATGAGGCTATAGGGAGCTGCCCCAACACAGTAAGAACCTCTGGGCTCTGTCCCCATTTTGATGAAGATGGATGAGGAAGATGAGGGAAGGATCAGGACCACTTTGGGGGAAGGCAAGGTCAATAAGCATCATGAGGAGGCACCAGGTCATCAGCCTCTTTCTCTCTTCATTCTCATTTTCTGTTGTGGACAGCTGAGTGTTGCTGCTTCTGCCCAAACAATGAGCAGGGAAAGGAAGGAGAGAGAGAGTAAAAAGGCAGCCAGCCACTTACAAAGCAAGGTGCTGGTCTCACTTCTCCCTTTTGCCAAAAAGAGTGACTTCTCTATACTTCTTCTTTGCCATTTGTCTACTTCCCTTCTTCTCACCAACCAGATCTGGTCATCCAAAGGAATCATCTCACCAGGGTGTCCCAGACAATGAGACAGTCCCTCCAGGGTTAGAAATGATATACAGGCAAGACATAAAACCACCATGCTAGATTGCACACTGAAGAAAGGGAGGCCCCTTTCAGGGCTCCCTAATGCTCTGATCACATGACAGAAGAGATTTGGTGCTTGCTTACCACCCTTTCTGCCTGCTCACACAACAGGATCCAGCCAGAATTGAATAACATTGTTCTATTTACATTGTGTGTATGTGTGTGTGTGTGTGTGTGTGTGTGTATGAACATGGCATTTTCATTTTTTTATAATAATTGGTGCATTGTAATCATATATCTTTGTTAGGTACAAGCTGATAAAGGCATATATGCACACATTTATCATTTAACCCTTTCCCCCATTCCCAACCCACTCCCTCGCCCTCCCGCCTTCCCAAGTTCAGTTTAGTAATTAACCTTGATATATTTGTGAAAATATATCATGTGCATTAGAGTGTCCCCCTTTCTCCCCCTCCCCATCTATCCCCCTCAGTTAAGTCAATTTCTTTGCTCATCTAGGGTTTCTCCTGTTTCATCTGGAGTCCCTCTTATGCCCCATCTTATCCCTAGCATCCACATATCAGGGAGAACATATGCTTTTTAACTCTTTGTGACTGACTAATCTCACTTAACATAATGTTTTCCAGTTGCATCCATTTCCCTGCAAATAACATGATTTTGTTCTTCTTTATGGCTGAGTAATATTCCATTGTGTAAATATCCCATAGCTTTGTAATCCATTCATCTGTTGATGGACATCTTGGCTGTTTCCATAGTTTGGTTATTGTGAATTGTGCAGGTATAAACATAGATATACATGCATTGGTCTGATAGTTTGGTTTCCATTCTTTTGGGTAGATACCCAGAAGTGGTATTGCTGGATCATATGGTAGACTCATTCCCATTTGTCTGAGGATCCTCCATACTGTTTTCCAAAGTGGTTGCACTAATTTGCAATCCCACCAACAATGTATTAGGGTTCCCACTTCTCCACACCCCTACCAGCATTTGTTGTCCGTGTTTTTTATGATTGCCATTCTGATTGGAGTTAGGTGAAATCTCAAGGTAGTTTTGATTTGCATCTCTCTGATTGCTAATGATGTAGAACATTTCCTCATACATTTATTGGCCATTTGTATTTCTTTTTTTGTGAGGTGTCTATTTAGATCCTTTGCCCATTTTTGATTGGGTTATTTGATTTCTTAGCTGTGATTTTCTTGAGTTCTCTGTATATCCTAGATACTAGACCTCTATCAGAAGAGTAGCTGGTAAATATTTTCTCCCACTCTGTGGGCTCTCTGTTGAGGTTCTTGATAGTTTCCTTTGCTGCACAGAAGCTCTTCAGTTTAATGCCATCCCATGTATTGATTGTCCTTTGAGTTGCTTGTGCTTTGGGGGTCTTGTTGAGAAAGTTTTTATCTGTGCCTATTCCCTCTTCAAGTAGCTGCAAGGTCTCTGGCCTGACTTCCAGGTCTTTGATCCACCTTAAGTTGACTCTTGTGCATGGTGAGAAAGTGGGATTTATTTTCATTTTCCTGCATATGGTTAGCCAGTTTTGCCAACACCATTTGATAAAGAGGCTATCTTTTTTCCAGTGTATATTTTTGGCTCCTTTTTCAAAAATCAATTGACTGTAAGCACGTGGGTCTGTTTTTGAGTCTTCTATTCTGCTCCATTGGTCTATGTGTATGTTTTTGTGCCAATACCATGCTGTTTTATTACTGTGGCTTTGTACTAGAGTTTGAAGTCAGGAATTGTGATACCTCCTACATGGTTCTTGTTGCTAAGGACTACTTTGGCTAAGTAATATTCCATTGTGTAAATATCCTATTCTGGGCTATTCTGGGCTTTTTGTTGTTCCAAATGAATTTAAGGACTGATTTTTCTATGTCTGTGAAGAGTGACCTTGGTAATTTCATGGGTATTGCATTGAATCTATAGAATATTTTTGGGAGGATGGCCATTTTGAGGATATTTATTTTGCCTATTCAAGAGCATGGAAGATTTTTCCATCTTCTAAGGTCTTTATCAATTTCTTTTTTCAACTTTTTGTAGTTTTCCTTATAGAGGTCTTTTACCTCTTTGGTTAGGTTTGCCCCTAAGTATTTTATTTTTTGGGGTGCTATTTTGAGTGGAATTGTTTTCTGAATTTCTTTTTCGGTGGATTTATGGTTGGCATACAGGAAAGCTTCTGATTTTTGAAGATTGATTCTGTATCCAGATACTTTGCTGAATTTGTTCATCAATTCTATAAGTTTTTTGGTTTACTTTGTTGGGTCTTCTAAATATAGTTCATGTCATCTGCAAAAAGGGATAGTTTTAGTTCTCTTTTCCCTAGTTTTACCCCTTTGATTTCCTTCTCGTGCCTTATTGCTCTGGCTAGAGTCTCAAGTACTATATTGAACAGAAGAGGTGATAATGGACATCCTTGTCTTGTTCCTGATTTTAGTGGGAACTCTTGCAGTTTTTCTCCATCTAATATGATGTTGGCTGTGGGTCTATTGTATATTTCTTCTATTATTTTGAGGTATGTTCTTTCTATTCTGATTTTCTGAAGTGCTTTTAGCATGAATGGGTGTTGGATCTTGTCAAATGTTTTTTCAGCATCAATTGAGATAATAATGTGATTTTTGTCTTTGATTCTGTTTATGTGGTGAATTACATGGATTGTTTTCCATATGTTGAACCAGCCTTACATCCCTGGGATGAACCCAACTTGGTCATGGTGTATAATTTTCTTGATGTGGTTTTGAATACACATTGCTAGTATTTTGTTTAGCAGTTTTGCATCTAAGTTCATCAATGATATAGGTCTATAGTTTTCTTTTCTTGAGCTGTCTTTATTTGGCTTTGGTATTAATGTAATGTTGGCTTCATAGAGGGAGGGTCCCATTTCTTTCTATTTCACAGAATAGTTTGAGGAGTATTGGGATTAGCTCTTCTATAAATGTTTTATAGAATTCACTTGGAAAACCATCTGGCCCTGAGCTTTTGTTTAATGGTAGACTCATTATTGCTGTTTCTATCACCTTGATTGGTATTGGTTGGTTTAAGTTTTCTATATCCTCTTGACTTAATTTAGGGAGGTTATATGTATCTAGAAATCTTTCAATTTCTTCTAGATTTCCCATTTTCTTGGAGTATATTTTTTTGAAATAGTTTCTGATAATCCTCTGTATTTCTATACTGTTTGTGGTAATATCACCTTTTTCATCTCTTATTTTGGTAATTTGGGTTGATTCTCTGTTTCTTTTGGTTAGGTTGGCCAATGGTATATGTATCTTATTTTTTCAAGAAACCAGCTTTTGGTTTTGTTGATTTTCTGTATTTTTTTTTATTCTGTACTTCATTAATTTCTGCTCTGATTTTCATGATTTCCTGTCTTCTACTAGCTTTGGGGTTGGACTGTTCTTGCTTTTCAAGTGCTTTGAGTTGTGTCATTAGGTTATTTATTTGGTGGTTTTCTGTCCTTCTTATGTGGGCACTCAGTGCTATAAATTTTCCTCTTAGTACTGCCTTCAAAGTGTCCCAGAGGTTTTGATATGTTGTATCTCTGTTTTATTGGTTTCTAGGATTTTTTAAATTGCTCCCCTTACTTCTTCTGTGACCCAATCCTCATTCAGCAATATGGTATTTAGTCTCCATGTGTTTACATGGTTACTCTGGGTCTTCTTAGAGTTGATTTCTAGTTTCACTCCATTGTGGTCTGAAAAGATACAGGGAATTATGTTGCATTTTTTGAATTGTCAGTGCTCTCTTTGTGGCCCAGAATGTGGTCTAGTTTGGAGAAGGTTCCATATGCAGCTGAGAAAAATATGAATTCAGCTGTAGTTGGGTGAAAGAGTCTGTATGTGTCTAATAGGTCAATTTGGTTTATAGTATTGTTTAGGTCTAAAGCGTCTCTACTGACCTTTTTTTAGAAGATCGGTCTAGTGATGTGAGAGGAGTATTGAAGTCTCCTAGTATTAGTGTATTGGGATCTATATGTGTCTTTATGTCATACAGAGTTTATTTTATGAAGTGGCTGCACCTATGTTTGGGGCATATATGTTGATAATTGTTATTTCCTCTTGCTGGATTGTTCCTTTCACTAGTAAAAAAATGCCCTGCTTTGTCTCTTCTGATAAGTTTAGGCTTGAAGTCTATTTATCCAATATCATGGTTGCTACTCCTGCTTATCTTCGAGTTCCATTGGCATGGATTACCTTACTCCATCCCTTCACCTTTAGTTTGTGGAAATCTTTGCTTGTAAGGTGTTTCTTGCAGGCAGAAGATAGATGGATTCTGTTTTGATCCATTTTGCTACCTTGTGCCTTTTTATTGGGGAGTTGAGACCATTTATATTCAGTGTGATTATTGAGATATGATTTTTAATTCCTAACATTTAGAGTTTTGACTTCTGTTTTTGGTGTTTATTCTTCTTTGCTTGTTTGCTTCCTGGAAATTATTGTTTCACTAGTTCTGACGTTTACTTGTTAGTTCTTCTTTGTAGTTAATCTCATTGAGTATTTTCTCTAGGGTTGGTTTGGAAGACATAAATTCTTTCAGTTTCTGTTTGTCATGGAAGATTTTTATATCACCGTCAATTTTGAGAGAGGGTTTTGCTGGGTAGGAGAATCTTGGCTGCAAGTTATTTTCTTTCAGAGTTTGGAATATGTTACTCCAGCCCCTCCTGGCTTTCATGACTTGATTTGGGAGGTCTAGAGTGATTCTAATTGGTTTGCCTCTAAAGGGCACTTGACCTTTTACTTTTGCTGCCTTTAGAATTCTCTCCTTAGCCTCTACATTAGTCAACTTGATTACTATGTGGCATGGTGAACCTCTTCTTTGGTCTTGTCTGGAGGGAGTTCTATATGTTTCCTGTACCTGTATGCCAACTTCTCTATGTTTGGAAAATTCTCTGATATTACTTCTTTGAAAAGATTGTTTATTCCATAGGTTTCAACTTCTAATCTCTCTTCTATGCCTATTATTCTTAGGTTAGCTCTTTTAAAATTGGCCCAGATCTCATCGATGTCCAATTCATACTGTTGAATTTTTTTCTAAATTATGTATTATGGATTCATTTTTGGAATGGTTATCTTCTAAGAGTGATATTCTATATTCCATGTGGTCTAATCTACTGTTTATAGTTTGTATTGATGCCTTCACTTCAGTTATTGCATCTTTCACTTTCTTTTGGTTCCTTTTCAGGTCACCAGATTCTTTATTTGTTCCTTTATTTCTTTCCAGCTCTCCCTACATTCTTTCTGAAAATCCTGTATTGTTTCTGGTATTAAAGATCTGAATTGTTCTTCTGGTAATCTCTGCCATTCTGTGTTGGTGAGATCTGTTATTGAGGGGTTGTGGTGGCTCATTGTTTCTTTGCTATTTTTCCTTCCCATGGTTCCTCTTTTTTTAGATTTATAACTTTGCTGCTCTTGAAAGTTTTATTATCCAATCTCTGTAGCAGGGGTTTAGAGGTGTCCGCTGGTATATCTAGGAGCCGGTTGTGTTCAGTGGTAAAGGTTGGGTGAGAAGTCAGAGTGATGAATGTAAGAATAAGGCAAAGCAGAGTGTATGGTCCAGTGGAATAAGTGGTTGAGTGTGTTGAGGTGATATATTGTAGAGATTAGAGATAGTAGATATCAGGAGATTCTGGTAGTCAATGTAGAGTTTTAAGTGTGGTAGTATGAAATGGTCTTGATATGAGACAGGGAAAAAAGAAAAGAGAAAAGAAAAAGTGTTGGGGAGAAGAATATAGATGGGATAGAGGGAAGGAAGCTTGTAAAAGGGATAAGGAGGAGATTCAACAAACTAAGCAAAATAATAATAATAATTACAAAGCATCAATCATCCATACAATCATAAATAAATCAAGGCAATACAAAATGAAAACAGTAAAACCAAATAAAACATAACACACACACACACACACACACACACACACACACACACACACAAACAAAAAACAAAACAAAACAAAAAAACAATGGCAACAAGAAGCAAAATCAAAACCCCTGCTGGTTGTAAGTACAGAGCTTAAATTTTTTAGTGTGTCTCTGGCATTCTTATTTGCTCTGTCAGTGCAAGCAGGGGGTTCTGCTGATGCCTTTCCCACTGCAAGCTTGTGTTTCTGAGCTCTCCACAGGCCTGTTTGCATCTCTCTCTCTGCCTTTGATGGTGGTGGGAGTGCAGTCTATATGCCGGACATTTTCCAGGGTGCCTGGAAGTTCTCTATGCCCTGTGTGCACTGGGTCCTTCCCACACTTCTGCTCTATCCAATCGCTTGAAGAGCGGGTGACTGAATCTGCGCTTTGTATAGGGGCCCCTGCACCCCGAGGGTGCAACTTAACTTACAGATCCCTGCTGCTCTGGTTCCAGTGGAAGGAGTGATCTGGGGTGTCCTGGGTGTTTTTGATCACTGTTGATCCTGTGGGGATATGCCGCCTGTTTAGGGTGTGGGATTCCGTAGTCGCTTACTCCATTTCTGGTCGCTAGGTGTGCAGGAGGTTGTTGGGGGTCTTGGTGCTAATAGATGCTGCTCCTCGTGACTGCCAAGATGGTGGCTGGCAAGATGGTGGCTGCCAGTTTGCAGTGTGCACCACTGCCACGTGCGCATGAGTGCACTAGCTCCTTTGTTCTCCCTGGGTTCTGTTCAACTGTTTTCGTTGGTTTATTCACTTTTTTTTTTTCTTTTGCTGCTTTGCTTTGTTTTCCTTCCATCAAGAAGCTGTGTTTGCGGCAGTTTTGATTCAAGCTCTGCAGTGCAGTTGTTCGCTGCTCCGGCTCTGGCGCAAGAGGTGAGCTGGGGTGGTCCCTCGGGGGCTTATGCTGGCCATATCATGGGTTCCGGTTGCTGTGGAAGGTGCAGGGGTACACCGCCCGGTTAGGATGTGGAGTTCTGGAGTCCCTTACTCCACGCCTGGTCACTGGGTACGCAGCTGGGTGGCCAGCTTAAAGGCCGCCGCGGCCACAGCTCCATGACTTGAGGTCACCGCTGCTCGGTCGAGCCTTTTGGGGTCTCTCCCTGTGTGGCTTTCTGGCATCCCTTAGGTTGTAGTTCAAATCTCATTGTTTTGTTCGCTTTTTTGTTGCTTTTTTTCCTTTGTCAAGAAGCTGCTTTTATGGCAGATTTGATTCGAGCTCACAGTGCCTGAGGAGAGGTGTTTCACTCAGACGCCATCTTGGGCTCCTTGTCATTCAGTCTCCTATTTACATTTTATCTGTTTTTACATTTGTCCTCTTTATGTTGCAAGTGATTCTGATTTTCATCTAGAGTAATAATAAAGTGCCTCCTTATGACATAAATTTAGGCTTTGTTTTTAAAATCAATTTATTTTTATAATATTTTTAGACTTTATTATAATAAATGGCAAAAATCAGGAAGGGAGGAAGCAAATGGTTGACATGTGGGATAGACTAACCTGGTCTGAGCCTCCACATTAACAATGAGGGAAACTGAAGCCCTGAGAGTTTAGACAAACTACACAGTCATCTAAGCAAATTTTTTTTCTTCCTCACCCATTTGTCTGTCTGTTCTAGTACAAAAAGTTCTGACCAAATGCTATGCAGAGTATTGGATCTCAGGTCTCTTGCCTTCCTGCCTCCAGCTCTTCTTCATGGTAGGAGATCCTTTACTCCATTTCTTGTAGAAGGAGACAAAGGACCTAACAGATTAGCTGCCACTTCCACCCAGAATTGCAATACACATGTTGGAATGTATATAGCTACAGTTAACATAATAGCCAACTAAGAGTTGCTTTAAGGATATGGTATTATTATTCTGTCACCTTACAAGAAGGCTTAAGCAAAGATTCTAGGGCAGAAGAGAAGTAAACAATGACCCACATAGGATAGCAAACTGAAACATTCTGAGTAAGACCTTAAGGGGACACCCTCTGTGGCATCATAAGGGTTAAGTCAAAGGAGGTGGAAGCAAGCCAGGAAAGCAGGCCACCGGGCAGGAAGGTTGGTTGGAGTACGGCCAGCTTACAGTGGGGCACGCGGTGGGTTACCAAAGACGGAACCAGCAAGGCCCCTGGTTCCTGGGTCAGAGCACAGCAGGGCAAAGCACAGAACCTGGACCTAGCTTATAAGGTGCCTGCCTGTCTGTGTAGTCTCAGTTTTTGAACTTTTTATTGAAGTAGAACCTGCATAGACTAAAGGGTATAATCCTAAGTAGACGGTTGATGAATTTTCCCAAACAGAACACATCCATGTAAAGAGTACCCAGATCCCCAAAACAGGATGTTGCCAGCACCCCGGAAGCCCTTCATAACTGCCTTCCAGTCATCATCCCTCTGAAAGGGAGCCACACCCCTGCTCTTACACCTCCTGAGCACAAAGTCAAGCAGGGTACTTGTTCTGATTTCCTTCTCTGTACATCATAGGTCTAGATACCACTCTGTGTGTGGTTGTGGTTCATTCATTCTCATGCCTGGATAGTTGACCAGTGTGAATGTACCACAATCCATTTATCCTTTCTTCACACATGGGCATCAAGGTAGTTTCCAGTTTGGGAGTGTTACTATTTCAGTTAGCCTTTTCACCACTGCCATCTAAATACTTGACACACAAAACTTAGAGGAAAAAAGATTTATTGGGGCTCATGGTATCAGAGGTTTCAGTCCAGTGGGACAACTCCAAAGCAAATGATAGCAGCAGTGGGGTGTGTGGAGGGAGGATGATCTCATACCATGAGGGCTGGGAGCGAGCAAGCAAAAGAGAGAGAGAAAGAGAAAGAGAGAGAGAGAGAGAGAGAGAGAGAGAGAGAGAGAGAGAGAGAGAGAGAGAGAGAGAGAGAGAAGAGGGGGCCTGTGGATGTAGATAGTCCCCAAGACCCCACCCTCAGTGACCTGCCTCCTCCAGCATGTCTCACCTGCCCACATTACCACTCAGTGCATCCATACATGTATTCAGAGTATTAACCCATCAATGAATTTACCCACCAATGAGGTTTAACCCTCACAATTCACTTATTTCACCTCTAAACGTTTTTGCATTGCCAATAAATGAGCTTTTTTAGGGGACAGTCAATATCAAAGCCATAACGATTACTGGCACTGCTGCTGTGAACATTTGCCTGCATGTTTTTTGGTGCATGAATGTGTATTTTCCTATGAGGTGAGTACCTGGGAGGACGAGGGTGACCCACAGTGCTCAGCCTCATTTCGCTCTGTACTCACCCTTTATACTTCAAAAGGCTTCCCATGGGCTTTCTTTTATATGCCATGTTTTTCTTCCTGGAAAACTATACCCACCACTCTCCACCTGGATAACTCCTCATTTGTCATTGAGACTTGGGATGAAATGCCATTATCTTGGGGAACTCTTCCCTGAGCTTGTCTTCTCCACAGCCTACCCCTTGCTGGGCTTCAGTTTTATTGTTCTTAGTACAACTTTGACAGAACAACCACTGTATGATTGCTCACTGGATACTGTCTCCCTGTGAAGGATCCCCTTCCCAAGAAGGGGATATCTGAATGTTCTACATTGGATCCCCAGGACCTAGAATAACAGGTGGCAAGATAGTGGCTACTAACTGGTTATTCACTGGATTAGTAGGAAGCACCTAAGGCCAATGTCTGTCTAATGAACCAAGATTACAGCTGATGAGACTGGTGTAATTAATTGTTCAAAGGAACTTGCGACTGAGCCCTGTGTTGATGAGCTAGCTTCTCAGATCCCCATGGCCATGAATAGGTCCTTTTCCAGGATCTGCCATCAAGCTGACTCTGCAAGCGGGGGCCAGGTAGCCTTGGGCAAGGGGGTATCTGGCTCTGGGGACATGG
Organism: Graphiurus murinus; assembly: GCA_004027655.1. Classification (NCBI taxonomy): domain Eukaryota; kingdom Metazoa; phylum Chordata; class Mammalia; order Rodentia; family Gliridae; genus Graphiurus; species Graphiurus murinus. The sequence continues at coordinate 46,385 of PVLC010003481.1, forward strand.
GTTTTACAAATAATCTTCAAAGCAAGGCCAGCTTCTAAGCAAGGTAAACTGGACAGCTCAAGGATAGTGTCTCCAACCCCCTTGCTTTTCTCTTAGGATGCCTTCTTCTGGTCACCCCCTCTTTGGCTATAATAACTGGTCACCACCAAGGCTGCATGTACTGGCACCCCCCCCAACACACACACACACCCCAAATCATGGCAAACTTCCATATCTTCTGGGCATTAGAACACTAACCAGTAAAAAGATGTTAATGCTTAAAAGCTGTTTCAACAAATGTTTAATAGCTCTAGCAATTAATTACATTTGTTTCATTAACTAAAGATTTGGTTCCTTATATACCAGAACCAAAATGTGATTTCAGAAATGTATTTTCAGAATTGTGACCCAACTTCATTTTTAATAGATGTCAGTGATGGATATGAGAACAAACAACAATAAAAACATACTGTGTGGATGTTAAATAAAATACATTGATTTATAAGTATGCTCTATCTCCCTAGATACTCATAGTATTCCTTTATCACAAGATTTTCCTCTGCACACAAGAGCTAACAGCACAGGAAATCTCAGGGAGGGGAAGTACAAGGGAAAGATGGTGATTACTGGTTTGAAACCAATCATTCTCACTACGTCCTCAAAGCCTGGGAAGTGTGGGGAGATAGAGGCACTGCAAGTAGATAGTTTAACAAGTGGGGAAGCCGTGGGCTGCCTCCTCACCATTTCTTTGGTAATCCTGTGCAGCTGCAGATGACCATGACCTGATTCTTTCTTCTCAGTTCCTATCGATAACAGAAGAACATCTTCAAAGTAGGGAGACTGATGGCTGGAAAGAAATGGTGAGGAGGCCCACAGCTATAACTATATATATAGTTACGTAAGCATGAATAGGTAATATGCAATATGCATGCACAGGTTATGCTGGCATACTACGCACCGTTTTGCCTAGAACCCTATATAAGGCATGGGTCTGTAAAATACAGTTGCTGTTGTCCTCATCAGATGGCAACGTCTTGTAGGGAATGTCATGCCAAAATCTCTCTTGCAACCACAGCTGGCCCCTGACAATATTCTTTTCCCAAATGGCATAAACTTACTATGCCATAAACTGACTATCTACTCTATCTTAGATTTCTACTAGAGCAAAACACATTTTAATAATTTTTATTTTAAACTATTTAATTGACTAATAAAATTGTGTATATTTAAGGCAAAACAGCACTATTAATAGCAGCCATAAAATTCATTTATAAGCTATTTTACAGCAAGGTTTTCTAAATAATTTATAGTTTTATATCCACATTGAAATTTCTCATTTCCACATATCCCTTACAAACTTTAACAAAGACATATAAAACCTAAACTTAAATTCGATGAATGTCTGATACAAGGAAAATAATATATCAATGAAGAGGGAAATCTTTGCTTTCCAAAATGAGGAATTTCATTTAGTGTTCAATATTTAAATATATTTAAACAATCAGCGCAGAATTTAGAACATATGGAACACTAACAGTTTCTTCACTTTGTATACATGTACACTGTACCCCACAAATATATACAATTATTATGTTGATTAAAAACTAAAAAAAAATAAAACAAAACAAACTTTTTTTTTCTCGTCTCATTAGTTAATACATTATCTCACTCATTCATTCACCAGTTTCTTTGTTCTTCCATTCTGGATTCATTGAGAGACTTGTGAGTCTCTGTGCAAAGTATCAAAGATAAAGAGTTTAAGTTTTTCACCTCAGATTGCTCACAACTCCTTCCTCTTGATAATTACCATTTTTGTTTTATATAGTTTCTTTCCTTGAAGCAGTCAAAAGGAATTTAACTTTTCTGAACTGATAACAGGCCCATGCAGCTCTGTCTGAGCCTGGTCAGAAATGCATCATGACTGTGCCTTTAATACCTACCTGCTTGGGATGTGGTACCAAGCTCATGCTTCAGAACCAAAAAAACACACAGGAAAAAGTAAATGTAAACAACCAAAAAAAGCAACAAGGAAAGGATGCATTAGCTATGGAAAGGTTAGAATAGGAGACCTTTGTTCGTTGCACAGACATCTATTGATCTATTGACCTACTAATTGTAGGTCCTAAAGAATCAGCTATGAGAAAAATAGATAATTCATTTTCTAGTTCCAGTTCTCACCTGGAACAATCCCTGAGTATGTTGTATTTGCTTAGAGATTTAATCATAACTTCACCTGCATCCCTAGCAACCTGTCCAAGTCTTAAGTCTTAACAAGATGAAGCAGCTTGCCTGAGGTATCACAGCCAAGGTAGCAGAGCTAGAATTGGAATCCAAAATAATGTTCTATCCATTTCACTGTAATGACTCCCAAATGATGGGGCTGATTTGACAACTGCCTGGAGAGCTGGTCCAGTCCAAATCTATTCTTTCTCCACATCTACTGCCTTTGGGATTGTTGTTAGTGAAGAATACTTGAAGCCGCCGGGCGTGGTGGCGCAAGCTTGTAATCCCAGCATTCGAGAGGCTGAGACCGGAGGATCCGGGTTCGAGGCCAGCCTCAGCTACCTAGTGAGGCACTCTGCAACTTAGTGAGACCCGGTTTCAAAATAAAGAATAAAATAAAAAACAGGGCTGGGGGTATAGCTTGGAGGTAGAATGCCCCTGAGTTCAAGCCCCAGTACCGCAAAAAAAAAAAAAAAAAAAAAAAAAAGAATACTTGAAGCCAACATGGAGGCAAATAACTTTTGGCTCTAAGAGGCATCATTAGGTGATAGGCTGTAGTATCCTCTAAAGACCTTCCCTAGAGGGTTTGTAGAGACATCCCCCTACCCTTATGGTTGGACCAATGTGTTTCTCATAGATGTATGTAGGAGGCATAACAGCTACTGAGGTTAACCCTCTTCCCATGGCCCATTCTCTACTGCACCACAAATGGACCATGGCGGTAAGCCTTCCCTGTCTGTTTATTTCCCAATCTGGAACACCGTCCTGTATTATTCATTGCCCTATCATCTGTGCCTATTTAAATCCAGTCCTTCCTCAGAGCCAGACCGGGGGGCCCTCCTTCATAAACCCTCCCACACCCGCATTCTTTGTCTATCTCACCAAGATCCTTTGCTCAGATCCCCCTCCCCAACTTTTGTCTTGAAATGCTTTGTTTTCCTGATCCTCTCTCCCACCCGACTGAGAGCCCCAGGGGGCAGGGGGTAAGAACCTACCTCATTTGTCTTCCTTTTCTAGGATGTGTCCCTGGGTCTGCTGCAGATTGGTTGCTAAATATATTCTTCAATGAATAAATGATTCCATACATCAATGAAGGAAGGCTGAGCAAATGAATGAATAATTGAATGAGTAAATAAGCGATAAAAGGAGTGAATGAAGAGTAAGCACCTTCCATTTAAAGTCAAGAGGCGCTCTTCTGATAATCACCTGTGACCATCTGACAGCAGAGGGAATAAAGGTTTCTAAGTTTCTCTGGGGCTACTGCCCAATGTTATATAATATGAAATATTATGAGGAGGGTGTTACATACTATAAAATGTATGGGAGGCTGAGACAGAAGGATCATAAGTTTTAGGCTAGCCTCAGCAGCTTGGTGAGGCTCTTATCAGTTTAGCGTGACTTGGCTTTTTATCACATTGAACCTCACTATGATATATAACTGCAATGTATTAATAAAATGATTTAAAATATAAATAGGGCTGGGGATAGAGCTTGGAGATAGAATATCCCTGGGTTCAATCCCCAGTATGAAACAAAAGAAAGGAAGGAAGACAGCGAAAGAGGAAGAGAGGAAGGGAGGGAGGGAGGGAGGAGGAAGGGAGGGAGGGAGGGAGGAAGGGAGGAAAGGAGGAAGGAAGGAAGGAAAGAAGGAAGGAAGGAAGGAAGGAAGGAAGGAAGGAAGGAAGGAAGGAAGGAAGGAAGGAGAGAGAAAGAAAACTGAATTACTTTTCTAAAATCCAGAAATGATTTCTGAGACACATCATGCTATTAGGATTTCAGACAAGCAACTGTCAGTCTGCCCTATATCAAAAAGCCAAGTTATCAAAGTCCAATGGATGTGCAAAGTTAGAATATCTCCAGAAGAATGGACTAAAAATCCAGTACTACCTCAGGGGAAAGAAGCCCCAAACCAGAGGATACACCTCCTGTGAACCACATCCCATCCCAAAGGACTTGGGCACATGTGGAGGTTTCCCCAGACTGCTCACAAGGCGAGGCTGTCCCTGCACCCTGGCATTCAAGCAGCTACCTTGGCCAGGGTCCTCATGTGGCCAAGCACCCTCAAGCTAGCCTTCAAACATTAGTTTACTATGAATCATAGTGATGAAAGTTGCACCTGAGAATTCTTTGCATGTTTGCTGTATCATCAGTATCTACACCCTCAGTGCATAACCCAGGGCCTTGCACAGAAGGTGCACTCAAAATAAATGGACTCCATAAACGTTTAATGAACATGTATAATACTCTGCTCTTCATAATGCACTTTTATATGCATTATCTCATTTAATCCTTACAATGACCCAGTGATTCAAGCAAGAGAAATGAGTCCCAAGGAAGTGAGCCCTTGCTCAACATAAGCCAGCAGAGAGTTCTGCTGGGGCTTGCACCGGAGCCGTTTGGTTAAATTTCAGTTCTCTCTCTTTGGCTCCCTGGATTCTCTTTGTATATAGCATGGGCCCTTAGGGTCAAAGATTGGTTTAAGAAAAAAGAAAGTTCAGTCACAAGAAAGTTCTGGAAGTAAGAAAAGCAGCTAGTGAGTTATTAGCAGGTACTGCATGGAATTTATGTAGTCATCTGGAGATAATGCCTTGGCCAAGTCTTCCTCAATTTAATCTAGTGAGAAATCCAGGTCTGCTAAAAGAAGAGGTTGACGTGAATGCAGGTAGGGCATGCAAGGCCAAAGTCCAATCCAGGGCACCCCAAGTCCCTGCTGTTCATCTGCCTGTGTCTGTAGCTGACCCTGGGGCTGATGATGGGATGCAGCCTTTTGAAGGTGAATGGAGGAAGCAGGGCCCACCTGACAGTGAGGTAGGTGGAGGCCCAGCATTCCGCTCAGGCAATTAAAGTGGTGCTTGCTGAAAGAACTCCATAAACATCTGCAGCAGATGAACCTGCTTCAGTTGAGAGTCACTTCCCTCTGTGAGAACCAGCCTGCAAGGAAGGTTCTAGCCCCACATGAAGTCATTCCCTCTCCTCCCGGGCAGGGGTGATTCAGCCTGGGTCCTCAGTCCTCCTCCACGCCCTCCTCCTGACCTCTAGAAAACAAGAACTGGGTCAGTACAGAGTGAGGCATGAGGGCAGAGTGGGGCCCAGTGTCCAAGGACCCTGCACAGCAGGATCCCAGGAGTCACCTCTGCCTGGTGACTTCCCAGACCAGGGAAGGGAGCACGTCTCAAGCACTCAATACATCTCTGTTTTCTAGTGACAGTACGTGCACGCCTACGTCACCAACCTGCAAGTTGGTCAGAAATATGCCATGTCATCTCCGGGCCGCACCCTGGAATCCCCTGGTGGTGGCACCAGAGAAACTAGACTGGGCCTCTGTCTCCTCTCTTGTTCTTGGCCTGGCCTAGGCCATCAGGAGACACCCATGGGAATGGGGTGGTCTGTCTCCTACACCCAGAGAACTGTGGGTTGTGTTTGCTGGGACTGTGCTAACCACAGGACCTGGACCTTGGAGAAATGGTGCGAGTGACCTAGTGAAGTCGGAATCGCCTGCTTTCCAGGGAGGTTGTTAAACACAGAGTCCTCAGGCCCAATCTTGACATACTAAGCCAGGGTGTTGGGGTGGAGAGTCTAGGAATCAGGAATCGCCATCTTAACAAACCCTCTAAGATGGGTTCCGATGCAGATGATCATTCGGGGAGAAATGCATGTATAGGTTTTGGGAGTCAAGCCTGAGTTCAAAGAGTAGCCCTATTGGGTGCCCATGACCCATTAGAGTTGCCCCCTCTTATCCACAGAAAATTTGTTTCAAGTTGTTCTGAAGTTGCCTGAAACTGCTGGTAGTGCCGAACCCCATACATATACAGTGTTTTTTCTTACACATGTGTACCTATGATAAGGTTTAATTTATAAATTAGGCATAGTAAGAGGTTGACAACAATATCTGAAAACACAATGGGACAATGACAACAGTGTCCTATACTATAATGAAAGTTATTTAAAATGTACCAATGGTTTATTTCTGAATTTTCCATTTAGCATCTTCAGACTGCAGCTTACTGTGGGTACCTGAAACCACAGAAAATAAAACTGGATACGGAAGGAATTCCTCTGAGCCTCAGGTTTACTGTGGAAAATGAGGCTACATCCTACTTTCCTTTATATGGTAGTATAGACTATGGGGACTAAGTGCATCAAGTGGCTGACAGAGAGCAGGCAATAAGCAGTAGCTGTGGTATTCCTGGGCTGTGGATCAGTTTGCTTGGGTCTGTCAGCCTTCCTCATCCCTTCCTTCTTGAAGCGACACTTGAGATGCTGGGCTCTGTTTTCAGGCTTTAACTCAGTAATCAGAGCATGTGTGTCTGTAATAGGCAGACTACCCCTAAATGTCTACATTCTAATACCCAGAACTGAGGGGAATGAAGACAGAAGATGAAGGGAAGGTTTCTCAGTAACTAGCCTCAAAATAGGGAAATCATTCTGGATTATCACAGTGGGCACAATTTAATCACAAGGGTCCTTAAAAGAGGAAGAGGGAGACACAAGAGGCCCTGAGCCATGTAATGTGAGAACTCTGCCATGGCCATTGGAGGAAGGTGGCCACAAGCCAAGGAGAGTGGACAGCCACTAGAGGGGAAATGACAGAGAAGGAAACGAATTCTCCCTAGAGCATTCCAAAGGAATTCCATCCTACAAACTTTAAACTAGTGAGTCTCATGTCAAAATTTTTACTTAGAGAATTTTAAGATAGTAAGTGTTCTTACTTTAAGCCGCTAACTTTTTGACCATTTGTTGCAGCTACAACTGCAAACAAATGCAACACTAGACATGAGAATGTGGAGCTCCTGAAATCACATTCAGCCTTAAGATTCCATGATGACATTAGTCTCCATACCATCTTCAGAGCCCACATGATTAATGCTGAACACATGAGTGCAATCTCTAAGCAAATTTCTATCACAGCTGGTGATAATACTGTTAAACGTCATAAAAGTCAGGCCTGTAATCCCAGTACTTTGGAGGCTGAGACAGGAGGATTGCAGGTTCAAGGCCAGCCTCAGCAACCTAGAGAGACCCAGTCTCAAAATAAATAAATAGAAAGGGCTGGGGGTATAGAATGCCCTCGGGTTCAATCCCACTAACACACACACACACACACACACACACACACACACACACACACACACACACGAGACAAATCTTAACAGTAAGGCAAAAAGATAGTTAGAATATGCAGTTTATTACAGCTGAGTGTTTATATCTCATTTAATTATCAAAAACACCTATGAGTCCAATTACCAACCAAAATTCACATGGGGAAATAGGCTGAGAGAGCTACCTCACCCAGGGCCACACATAGGTAAGAATCGCAGCCTGGATATAAGGCCAGGTTTGCTTGTTCCCAGAGCACAAGCCCCTAATTGCATTGTTAAAGAACTTGCTCTGTCCTATGGCCCAATGAAAGAGATGATGTGTTTCCAGAAAATCTCAGTTCAAACCATCTGCTAGACGTACCTGTATATAAGAACATGTCTCCCACTAGCCTGTGTCCCATGATCTCCCAGATACTATGGGTAAAGTCTGGGAGGGCTAGACAATAACATGACAGTGCCACCAAGGTCGGTGACATAAAGAGAGGAACATTTAGAGAGCTATCCTTGATAGCTGGGCACAAGGACAGTCATGTCAAGTCCCCCGACGTGTTCTGGAGAAGACACAGGGCAAGAAGGCTGGGGCCCAGGCTCTTTCTCTCCAGCAGCCACGGTGTCCTGTGTGACCTTGAGCAAGCCGCTTGACCTCCTCACATCTTGCCTGAAAATGGGACCACTTGCTCCAGCCCTTCCCCATCTTATCTGGCTGTTGGGGAAATCTAATGAGATCATGTTCATGAACGTGACCCTGGAGTGCAAAAGCAGCACACCCTTGCAGAGTCTTACACCGGCTATTATCTATGTTTTTATGACTCGAGGTGAATGTGGCTCATCACTGTGGTGATTAGTAGTAATTATTGTACTATGCCACACCAGAGAAGAGAATGTTCTCCCACTGGCTTCTTCAGCAGGATCTGTTGTGCAAGCATTTCTTGAAAAAAGAAAAAAAAAATCAACAAAGCCATAATGTTCTAACATGTCATTGTAGACACTTTTTTTAACTTTGAAAAAAAAAATGTTGGAAAGGATGACACCTTGGATATTAGATTAAGAGCTGCTCCTGTTAGGGGCTCATGCCCTTTCCAAAATGGCTTTCCATTGAGGGCATGGAACAAGTTGGCCGTGGCCCCTCTGGTGATTCTGATGGGAAGCGATGGCTGGCACATCCTAGGTATATATCAAAGTCAGAGGCACCTGGGAAGCATCCCAGATGGAGGAGGACTCCTCTGCCACCCAGACGGTGCAGGGCCATGCTGACTCTCCAGAGCCACCAGGAATACCTGGGAAGTACTGCAAAGTTCTGGACCCAGGAGGAACAGATGTCCACCCAGAGTACGGAGTGTCTCCTGAAGTCTTACTTTGTTAACTCTGCTACCACTGGTAACTGAGTACTGCATGTTTTGCATCTGCTTCTCACATGCCACACCTAAAGGAGGCAGTACATCAGGGCACAGTGGCCCTCAATTCCCTAGGATAAGATCCTGGACTAGATTCAATACCACCACTCCCTCCTACATCCCCTCCCTCCTCTTCCTTCTCTCCTTTCCTTTTACCAGTCAGTCAGAACATTTATCAAGAACCTGTTATAAAACCAGATACTGTGCATAAAACAGCCTAGAACCATTCTCACTACCTATAGGAATGCACACACCAATGTGGAGACTGAAGTCCTGACACACCATACCCTTTCGTGGCTTTCCGCTTGTCATAGAATTAAGAGCAGAATGCAGGGAAAACTGGAGGAGACACCCAGTCATCCAAGCCAGCTAAGATCCTCAAGAACACTGAGAAAGCATGCAGAAAACTAGGGGTTGGGAAAGCACAGACTTTGAATCCACCTCGTTGGAGTGGAGTCTCAGGTCTGCCCGCTTACTCACTTTCTGTCACCCTGGGTATCAGTGACCCCAACAGAGACACGAGGGAAATGCTCATGTCACGATGCTGTTACAAGGGTCTGATGCTGTGTCTCATGCATTAGTAATGCCCAGATGGCACCCAGATAGGGATACCAAGGGGCACACCCTATATTCACACAGATTTAAAAGTTGCATGACTTCAGATTGACTCCACGCAGCCTGCACAGGCATGCCCCGGTCATTTCATAAACAGTGCTGTCATGGAACCCCATATTGTGTTGGATCGGACACCTATGGCCTCAGCTCCCACACTGGGAATAGAGGGAGTCGTGATCAGTAATGCTACTCTTGAGCATTGTCATAGACCCCTATTTGGAGGAGAATGCCTCCTGTTCATCTGAACTTAACCAACACAGTGACTGGGCAACTCTTTACATGTTATGGATGAGTCTCTGAGGATTTGGGAACCTCATGAAAGTTTTTAATGAGCATGTACATGTTTTCCACCAAGCTTTCCTTGAGCAGTTTTGAGTGAATCATCAACAGAGTCCCACATTTTATTTGAAATAAAAGACCTAACCAGAGGTTTTTAAATTCTAGTATCTATTGCTGGTGACTGTATGGAGAAAGGAGCATCTTCATGTACTGCTGGTGTGAGTGGATTTGGTATCACTTCTTTGTAGAGCAGTTTGGCAATGCATGTGGAAAGCCTTACTAATGGTTAGGCTTTAGATCTAACCTATGAAACAACTTGTAAAATTTACCCTAATAACCATGGATGTACATGGAGAATTGTCTTCAAGTATTCTTATTGCATAATCTTTTATAATAGCAAAAATTGGGAAACAACCTAAATTATAGTACAACCCATTGTTGTACAATAATAAAGTCTCATTAAATACATTAGGGTACAATCAAAAGTGCAATTTTACTTGCAATCATTAATTACCTTGTAGCGATATATGTAACAACAGAAAACATGGTTAGGATATACTCATGGATGAAAAATAACCAAAAAACATTTTGAATATTTTCAAAACTCAAGCATACAATATAATCTAATCTTGTAAATTAAAAAAAAATGCTTACTCCTGGCACAGTGATACACACCTGTAATCCCAGTACTTGAGAGTCTGAGACAGGAGGATTACAGGTTTGAGGCCAGCATGCAGTAACTTAATGAGATCCTATTTTAAAACTAAAAATAAAATAGGACTGGAGATACATTCAGAGGTAAAGCACCCCTGGGTTTAATCCCCACTAATACACACACACACACACACACACACACACACACACACACACATGCTTAAAAATGAACTAGACATATCTAATCTAAAATGCTAGCCATGGTTATCCCCCAGTGTTTTTCTTGTGTAGGAAGAAAGAGAGAGCGAGAGAGCGAGAGAGTGAGAGAGCGAGAGAGCGAGAGAGCGAGAGAGCGAGAGAGCGAGAGAGAGAGAGAGAGAGAGAGAGAGAGAAGGAAAGAAAATGTAAAAGCTAAAGCTTAAAAGACAGTGAGTTTGTATTCAAATGGGATTCACACTGTAGAAGTTTGTCCTAGGATGAACTACTTGTTCGTTCTGAGCCTTATCACATTTTCTGTGAGTAAAAGGTAGGTGGTACTTACCCGATAAGGTTATAGGAGATAAGTCGTGTACCTGTATAGTGCTGCACACACAACAGTAATTCAAGAACCATATGTTCCTCTCACTTCATCCTCCGTGAGCTCAGTACCAGGAGAGATGACATACCTAACTGCCATGGCTGGATAAGGAGGCAAGGCTTAATGCAGGAGAGAGGACCAGGGCTTAGGTGTAAAGCAAAACCAGGTGGGAGAGCTAAACGAAAGGTATGGAAACATACTGTACAAGACAAATGACTTAGGACACTGCTACTCTGCTCTACTTTTGCTGCTTCACTAGGCAGGTCCTAAATGATATCCAAGTGCCAACCTCTCATCTTATTACTTCTGCCCAAACCCTACTTTTTGTATCTACTACTGTCTAAGTTATTTGTGTAACAAATTTCCCTCAAGATTTAGTGGCCTAGTCAAAAAATGACAATCAGCGTTTATTATCCCCTATATTCTTTGCAGGTCAGGAATTTGGGAGTAGCTCAGCCTGGAGGCTCTGGATTTGGAGTGGTCAAGGTGTCAGGGGTCATCTGAAGGCTTGCCTGGGGCTGAGCTTCCTCCTTCCAAGATGACTCACACATGGACAGTAGGTAAGTTGGTACTGGCAACTGGCAAGAGATCCCTTTCCTCGCCATATGGAACTCTCCATGGAGCTGCTTGAGAATCCTCATGGCATGGCAGCTGTTTCTCCCCCCGAGTTAGTGGTCAAAGCGAGAGGAAGAAGGCGGCTACAATGCCTTTTATGACCTAGTCTCAGAAGTCACAGTCTATCATTTTCACAGTGCTCTGTTGATTATTCAGGGTAGAAGGGGATGACACTAGTGCATGGACACCAGGAGGTCAGAGTCCCTGGGCCCATCTTGGAGGCTGAGCACCATGACTACACTGATTGGAATACTCTCCCCCTCCCCATGTCAGCACAACTTACACTTTGACTTTACCTAGGTCTCTGCTTCAAAGCCACCTCGTCCAGGAGGTTCCCCGTAGCTGTCTCCCACCACTTTGTCACCCTGTCTTCTCACTTTGTTTAATCCTTCCCTGGAGTACTTACAACATCTAACATGTTTCCTGTGAATTTGTCTATAACAGGTTCCCACCTTCCCCCATACCATAAGAACTTCATGAAAGACCTGCTGTGTTCTCTACTGGTACTGAGAGAAGCTCAGTGAATGAAGCATAGCATCACCTAACACCTGTGATGCTTTCATTTAACTTGTATATGTTTTACCTGTGGACTTATTAATAGTGCTCTCCTTAGTGCTTGCTTGTAAATCTTTCCAACATAGGTGGAGCTGGTTCTCACCCAACCTCATGAACCTTCTCACCTGCCCTGCTCCTTCTAGTGCTTTATCTTCTTCATACAGCACCTGCTATCTGGGCTTTCCTTCTTTACTGCCCCCCTCAGTATCAGCCCCTTGTACCCACACAGTCCAGACTTCCTTGTTCCGGGCCTCCCTTCCTAAAAGCTTATAGAAAAGGCTGACAAGTAAGAAGCTTATATGGCCTACTCCTTCCTTGAAATCCATGGCAAATATTTAAAAAGCAAGACATCTCCAACTCTATCTGGGCCAAGGATCTACTGCCACTTCACTAGGGACCTTCCAGAGACACCGTTCACCTCTGTTGCTCATCACACCCTGTCAGTTCCCATAGCAGGGAACGTGGTGGGAGAATAACAGAGATAATCTGGTTTGGGGGGACAAATGAAACCACAGAGGTGACAGTTTCTATACACTTACCAAATGCTGAGCATGACTGTAAGCAGATTCACTTTTACGTTTGTTTTTCACAACCATGTGAAAGGAAGTTACTATCACTACACTCATTTTTGGAGGATACATATACAGGGTCACTCATCTACAAATTGGTGCGTGTGTTCCAAATTCAGGCAATCGGTTGTAGAATCTTCTCTTTATTTGTTATATGATGTTGCCTAAAGCCTTTAATGACCAAGTTATTGTGGGGTGTCAGAAATCAGCACCAAATTGCTGGGACCTAGAAGGAACTTTCTCTGTCTGAAATGGGAAATTGGCACCAGAGGACGGTCACTCACCTTGGAGATCCAACTCATTTCCTGTCACCTCTCCTTGATGTGTTTGTTCTCTTTTTTGTCTTTTTTTTTTCTTCCTGTGGTACTGGGGATTGAACTCAGGGACATACTCTCTCTGAGCTACACCCCAGCCCTTTTTTATTTTGTTATGTGTTTTGAAACCGGGTCTCACTTAGTTGCTGGGATAAACTGCTGAGGTTGTTCTCAAATCCGGCATTCTCCTGTCTCAGCCTCCCAAGTACTGGGATTACAGGTATGGGCCACCACACCCAGCTTGTTCTCATTTCTTAATCTTCACAGTCCAGCAAAGTACCTGGCCAATGATAAACTAGTTGAATAAATAAGTATTCTCTCTGCTTCTATGATACCTTTTCCTTTAGGCTAATTTTAGAAAACTAGTAGCTCCAAAGATAGCCCAAGTTATACTTTGTTGGGTGAATAGCTATGGTTTTCAGTAAGGATTATAATCACATTAAAATACACAAGTTATCCCAATACTTGGGAGGTTGAGACAGGAGGATAACAGGTTTGAGGCCAGCCTCAGCAACTTAGCAAGACCCTGCTTCAAAATAAAAAATAAGATTGGGCTGGAGGTGTAACTCAGAAGTAGAAAGCCCCTGAGTTCAAGCCCAATACCACAAAAAAAAAAAAAAAAGAAAGAAAGAAAAGTTAAGCAAACAATCGCTTCCCAGGAAATTCAGCACTGAAATCTTCTCCAGGAGTTCACATCATGAGCAGTCCAGGTTTTGAGAAGAGTGTGAGCATCCTAGCTTTGTCCTGTGATGCTTATTACCTAGTAAGGTAATAAGATACTGTATTTAAATACCACTCACCATAGCATCCCCAAACAGTTTCTCCAACTACTGAGCATAGGAGTCACCTGCTTCCAGTCTTTCTGGCGGCTCAGAGAACCTCTCTTTGGAAGGTCACAGAACTGACACAGAGCAAGAAGCCAGCATTTGCTTCCACTAGCCCTTTCTAACCACAGGGCTCTCTCTTGCCAAGAGAGTTGGACAGACATGGTAATGCAATGGGAAAGCTGTGAAAGGTGACAGTTACATTTTTTTAAAAAGTGAGGAAAGCTTCCAGACTTTCTAAAGGAAGGTAGACTTCAAGCATAAATGAATATGGGATTAGTGCTGACCTGCACAGGCTGGGCCATCAGAAGGCATAATATGGCATCTTTTAAGTTGACATCTATGTGGAATAAAACATGCTGTGGCCTAGAGGACAAGAGATGACACCTTTCACAAAGGACTTCTCATGCCAAGGCCTTGGTTTCTCCATTGTAAAATAAAGAAGTTGGAGCATGTGATTGCTTTGCAAGCTTCCTCCCCCAAATCTCCTGAGAATATCCAAATGAGGTTCAGGTTTTACCTGTGATGTTTAAGGGCAAATGCTGAAATTATAAATTCTAGAGCAAGATTTTTAAAAAGACTTTTATGATTTGCTTGGTTTTTGTTTTTTTTGTTTTTCCAAAAGAAAGAAGAGGAGGGGTCCCCTAGATTTTCATGAGAGCCTATATGACGTGAAGTTAGTTGCTTATGATTGTCAGAGCTATGACAGCTTGTCCAGTTGACTCTGCATCTCTCTGCTCCAAGATGTTTGTTTGGCAAACCTCCGTATGTATCCTGCACTGTGTCTTTGGTGGTGCTTGACACAAGGCAGAAAATTATTAGGTGAATGGTGAAGTACATGAGATTTATCAAAATCTACTTTGAAACACTCTTATCAGATACTCCATTGCATTTCAGATTGGCCCAAAATATATTTACTAGTAAAAGTTGACTCTCAATCATGAGGTGAATTACATAGGGAAAGTTGGGAGAGGACTCTGTTTTCCAAGAAATATAGGAAGAAACAGAGCACTAAAGACTATCTAGACAAGAAATGGTAGAATGGAATTAATTAACAGTTCTGTCAGGCTCTAAGGCCTGTGGTTTGCCTACTATACAAAGCAAGATACTCTCCCATACTCACAGTTTTTCCAGTGGTTGAAGTGTAAATCATCTACAGAAGCAAGTTATAGATGCCTAATGCTTGAGCAACCCTATAAATGGAGTCTCCATTAAAATTTAGAAGGGCATTTAGCAATACCAAAACAATTATGGGGAATAGAGCCTTGGAATCCAAAAGAACTTTCTCAACATTCCTCCATGTGGATAAAATGGGCAATCCCTCTCCTTATGCACAGTCTACTTTCCCTGGCCTCCCTCGTGATACAGAAAGGAAAACCAGAGAGACAGCCTTCCTGACAGGTATTTATCAGCGGGCTCTGTTTCTTTTACTGTATGGAAAGAAGGTCACTGGGGTAACGAGGCTGTTGGTGGGTGCTGATGAAAGCTGTGTGCTAGGACATGATGACCAATGCTGGCTGTGGTAAGCCACATGTGGCACTGGGTAAAAGCAGTTCATGACACCTGTAAAGTGACAAGACCTGGACATCCTTATTAGCACAGAAATTTGACCTACTTTTCCAAACCTTGATGGGAAAAAACAATGGTTTCCAACATTTTAAAAAGTCATAGTGCACTCTTTCAAGTGAAATCTTGATGGAACTCAACATATAAAATGGATGTAAGCAGACACAATTGAGACTTGGATGGGGAACAGTCCTTCATTTGTTCTGTCCCTTGGAGACAGGTCCAATGTATTTCTTTGGAACCACAAGTTTTCATGGAACACATATGAGAATCCTTGGTTAATGTGTGCCTTCTTTCCTCTATTTCCTCTAGGGAAGCTAGAGAAGAAAAAAGGAAATAAAAGGAAAGATCTCATGAAAATTGGAGAGAGACAAGTAGAGTAGAAAAAGGGACCCTGGGGAGAGACGAAAGGAAAGGGGAGGTGTTGGGGAATGAAAATCACCAAATTATGTTATGTGCATATACATATATGTAACAACAAATCCCACTATTACATATATTTACAATGCACCAATAAGAAGAAAAGAATATTCCTGGCCAAGAAGATGCAGCTCTACTCTAAAGTGATTTCTTTCCTTATGGAGACCTAAT
The DNA here is from genome assembly GCA_004027655.1 of Graphiurus murinus. Classification (NCBI taxonomy): domain Eukaryota; kingdom Metazoa; phylum Chordata; class Mammalia; order Rodentia; family Gliridae; genus Graphiurus; species Graphiurus murinus. Next base: position 62,239 of record PVLC010003481.1, read on the forward strand.
TCTCAGCCAGGTATGGTGGCTCATGCTTGTAATCTCAGTACTTGGGATGCTGAGACAGGAGGATCACAGGTTCCAGACCAGCCTCAGTAACTTAACAAGACTCTCAGCAACCTAGTGAGACCCTGTTTCAAAATAAAAAATAAATTAAAAAAAGGCTGGGGGTGAACCTGAGTTTAATACCCAGCACCACCACCACCACAACAACAAAAGACTAGTTCCCTTTCAATGGTCATTATAAAAGTAGAGATTCATTCTTTGGTAAACAGATGGACACCAATATAGAAAAACATCATACTTAAGAATGGACTAAGGCCGGGCATGGGGGTGTATGCTTGTAATCCCAGTACTAGGGAGGCTGAGACCGGTGGATCCAGGTTCACGGCCAGCCTCAGCTACTTAGTGAGGCTCTCCACAACTTAGTGAAAATAAAGAATAAAAAATAGAGCTGGGGGCGTAGCTCAGAGGTCTAATGCCCCTGGGTTCAATCCCCAGTACGGGAAAAGAAAAAACAAAACAAACAAACAAAAAAACACAAAGAGTGGACTAAGTCTTTTCTACTCACATTTTGAAAGGAATGTTTTTTGTTTTTTTTCATGGCCAACATTTAAAGGTCTGAGGGAGGCCGGACAGCAGTACTTGGCTAAAGCATACCCACTGGATAGGGTTCCTGGGCCTCCAGCCATCTCTCCGCCCAGCATTCAACAGGAGGGAGGCATGGAAAGCAAACTAGTAAAGTGTTGACAGAATTAATCAGGCTCCACTTTCAAGCTTCCATTTGCTCCTTGGGCTAAGAAATTAGAAGGCTCTGGGTGAATCAAATTGAGATTTCCCCCAGAAACATAGTTTTCCTGGAGAAAT
>PVLC010003481.1:68755-97220 GCA_004027655.1 Graphiurus murinus
TTGAACTCAGGGGCACTCTACCTCCAAGCTACACCCCCAGCCCTATTTTTTTTTATTCTTTATTTTGAAATCAGGTCTCACTAAGTTGCGGAGCGCCTCACTAGGTAGCTGAGGCTGGCCTCGAACCCGGATCCTCCCGTCTCAGCCTCCGGAATGCTGGGATTACAAGCCTGCGCCACCACGCCCGGCAGTTCATCAGTTTCAACTCCACAAACCATGATTGGACTTGCACTTTGGAGTCAGACAGATAAACCTGGGCTTTTGCAGAGATTTCCTCACTTCCCAGCTTTGAGTAAGTCACTTGCCCATTAAGTCTATTTAGGGAGTGTATCCTAAGGGATAATGCAACAAACTAGCACAGGGCCCAACTCTAACAAGCACCCAAGAAAAGAAATATATAGTACATTCAGCCCTTCATATCTACAGGCTCTGAATCTATAGACTACCTCAACTGCAGATCAAAAATATTAAAATAAAACCCACAATTGTGGCCGGGCATGGTAGCACACGCTTGTAATCCCAGTACTTAAGAGGCTGAGACAGGAGGATCTGAGTTCGCAGCCAGCCTCAGCTACTTAGTGAGGCACTCCAGAACTTAGTGAGACCCTGTTTCAAAAATAAAAGAATAAAAAATAGGAGTGGGGGGCATATCTCGAAGGTAAAATGCCCCTGGTTCAATCCCTAGTACTACACACACAAAAAAAAAATCCACAATTGTGTCTATATTGGACACACACAGACATTATTATTATTATTATTATTATTATTATTATTATTATTATTATTCCCTAAATGATACAGTATAACAACTATTTATATAAGATTTATTGATATTAGATATTTAAAGTTATCTAGAGATAATTTAAAGTATACATGAGTGTATATTTATTTACTTACAATACACCATATTTAAATATTACACTTTTTTACATAAGAGACTTGAGCATCTATACATTTTGGTATCCTCAGGGGCATTGTGGAACCAATTCCCCATGGCCTCCAAGGGAAGATTCAGCCTATAATGCAAAATATGGTTTCTTAATAATGAAGAAGAGTTGTTCATCTGGATTCATCATCTTTTTGAAGCTGGGATTAGGAAGAAGGTCATCAGTGTATTGGAGTCAGGACTAGCTTCAAGGGCATGGGACCTGTGCAAATGATGCAGAGTCCCAGGCTTACAGGGGCCCACCTCACTGTCCTAAAATTCTTAACTTTGGACCAGGGGACCCAGCATTTTCTTTTTGCACAGAGGCACAGAAATTATGCACCCCTCCTGATTGTACATCCCCCCTGCGAATGCTGTAGGGGCCACACTTAATATCCTGAAAAGCCACGTCAGTGGGGTCATGTCTATGTTGGTGGCACAATGCTTTCACACATATAAATCACATTCTTTCTGCCTCTTCAGCAAATTAGAACCAGAGGTGTAGCCTTCTCAGTTCCTGTGGGCCCAAGGCCTGATTGCCATGAAAAACTATTCAAGAGCACATGCTAGTGGCCAAAGGTCAGAATCGCACCTCCATGGTCCCATTTGCAGGTCCACTGTGAGAACTCAGGCCTTCAGGCTGAAGCTGGAGGCCCCACCCAGGAGAGGCAACAATCACGGAGCATCCCTTCGTTAATTCAGCGTTCACATGGCAGATCATTTTCACCATTAATGACATCCGAATTTAGTCCCAGGTAATCTTTTTCAAGGCAACCAATTGTGAAATATATTGAGAAAACACTGCCAATTTCCAATCCTAATGACAGAGACACTGAAGGTAAATAAGATGAATATTTATGGGATACCTGATTGCCTAAATGAGTTCCCTAAGGTATGAATAATTGAATGTGCATATGCTAATTAACTGGGAAAAGCCAGTAAGTAACTCTTTTTTATTTACATTAGCCTCATTCTATTTCATTTCTTACAACTATTATGGTTTCCAGTTATTTCCTATGCTTCAGTAAAGTTGAGTGTCATTGAGAGAATTTTTAATAGACATCATGATTCTTAATTTCAGTGAATATACAAGCCAGGATAGAATATGTACTGATAGTTCTTAGAATATGGCTATCAGCTTTGCCTTACACACACACACACACACACACACACACACACACACACACACACACACTATCATTCATTGATGCATACTGTCTACAGTCTTTGACATACACCTCCTCTATTTAATCTTCACTAACCTTAAGAGGTGTTACATAATAAAATTATCTCCCTTTTATGAATGGAGAGACTGACACTCAAAACAGCAAGGTGAGATGTTCATAATCATGTACTGGGGGACAGATTCAAAGTTGCCCTGCATAAAAGTTGCCTTTCTAGAAAGAGAACAAAATCTTTTACTTTGACTGTAAGGATTGAAAACCAAAGCCCTTTCCTTCTCATGTTTCAAACATGGCCCACTAGAACTTCAGAAAGCTGTTTGTAATCATTCTCAAATAGCCACCCAAGTCAAAATCCAGTCAAAACAACCATTTATTCTTTTTTAGTGTCTATGTTTTATGAAATAGCTTCTATTATTTCTTAGAGCAGTTTTAGGTTTATAGGTAAAATGCAGAGAAAGTAGAGGTTTCATATGCTCCCTCTTCCCCCAACCCGATTTCTCCCTAACAGTCACATCTTGCATTAGTATCGCACATTGCTGTAATTGATGAGAAATATTGGTACATTATTATTAAATAAGGTCCATAGTTTTCATTATTGTTCACTCTGTGGGTTTTGATAAATATAGTGTATTTATCATCACAGAATCAAAAATATCATAGTTTTTTACACTGCTATAAAAATGCCTTGTGCTAAAACCGATCTATCCCCCCACTCATCTTCCCCCACTATCCAAAATCCTGGTGAGCCAGGCAGGGTGGTACATGCCTGTAATCCTAGTACTTGGCAGACAGAGACAGGAGGATTCCAGGTTCAGGGTCAGCCTCAGCTACTTGAAGGACCTCAGCAACTTAGCAAGACCCTGTTTCAACATAACAAATAAAAAGCACTGGGGGAATAGCTCGGAGGTAGAATGTCCTTGGGTTCAATTCCCAGTACAAAGAAAAGAAAGAAAGAAAAAAAAACAGTGATCTTTTTATTACCTTTTCTAGGATATAACAGAGTTGGAATCATACAATATACAGCCTTTCACATTGGCTTCCTTCATTTAACAATAGCATTTAACTTTTTTCTATGTCTTTTTAAGGCTTGATAGCTCACTTCTTTTTAAATCACTGAATAATATTTTATTTTGTGGATATATTACAATTCATCCATTTACCTATTGAAGGACATCTTGGTTGCTCCCAATTTGGGCAATAATAAATTAAGCTGTTATAAACATTCATGTGCAGGTTTTTGTGTAAACATTAGATTTCACCTTGTTTGGGGAAATACCAAGGAGCACAATTGCTGAGCTGCACGCAGAAGTATGTTTAGCTTTGTAAGAAGCTGCCAACCTATCTTCCAAAATGAATGTACCATGTTGCGTTCGTGCCAGCAATGAACAAGAGTTCCTGCTGCTCCATCTTCGCCAGAATTTGGTGGTGTCAGTCTTTCAGATTTTTACCATTCTAATTGATGTAAATGAACCCCCACTGTTGTTTTCATTGACTCTATATTTTTATTCAACTAACAGGGACTAGCAGTCTCTAAAGTAGGATTTGTATATCTCATGGTATGGACAAGATAGCCCATTGGAATACACAAAGAGAAACTAGCAACCACTATTATATTCATTATATAAAATGTCCGCTTTGTGTATATTTGTAGTATTTATAATACATCATTAGCATAGAAAATGTGTATATTCTACAAACAAAATATTTCTTGAGATTCATATACTCCTATTTTTAAAATTGACAGTATTCCACCAGAAGATGATTCCACTACCATAAAGCACTCATAGCTCACCAAAGAGACCTAAAGAAAGAAATACAAACCACCACTGAACTCATGGGATCCAGGTAACTTAGCAGAGCACTGTTTGATGGGGGAATTATTATATGTGGAACCCTGACCCTACAGCAAGTAAATGAAGCAAAATGTGTCCTGGAGACTGTCGATGAGATTTTTCAGTTTGAAAACATATGTCAACTCAAAATAAATCCTTGAAAAGCATGTAAACTAAGAAGTAACTAAATTAAATATGAAGTAAACTGGAAAATATGTTGCTTTTCAGATGCTCCTTGGAACATGGTAGGTTATCAGGTTAGTGAAAAGAGAAAGAAAAAAGCAAGAAAAGTCAGACACATGGAGCATCTCTAAGAATACTTTAGCTTTGATAATCAAGCATTTCTCCAAGTCTATATTCCTCAGACAATATTAACAAAGTCATTATAATTCCCCAAGAGCAAAAAAAAAAAAATGAGGTAGAGAGAAGGCATGACGAAGTTGAGGGGGAGATTACTACTTTTCCTAATGGCAGAGACAGATCCTAAAGATGTTTTGCTAACCTGAGAGTACCAGAAGCTAAAGGAAGAATTGACATATGGCTCCTAAGTGTGACTGGAAGAATGCTAGGTAAAGCCACTTGCCTATATGATAATAACAACAATAAGAAGAACAACAATAATTATTCTCGTTTAATTTTTACTGCGTGGATAGGCACTGTACCAGTTACTTTACAACTATGAAATTATGCTATCAGTTTGCCATTATAATTTCCTCCTTTGGGGACTCTGACTGCATTTCAATGTCTAAGAATATCTCTCTCAGAAGGAGTTTCTCTAATTATTACCACTTGCATGCCCACTATGTGCCAGGAATTGTGCTTCACATTTTACACATATACATATGGACCCAATTTCACATCTTATCATACTTCAGACTCCTAAAAAATCCATGCCAGGATTATTATTTTTATTTTACGTAGCAGCAAACCTTGGCTCAGAAAGGTAAAATCACTTAAACTGGCCTTATTGCTTATAAATGGCAGAGACCGAACCTAATACCCAGAATCTTATGCCCAAAATGTAAGCCATTTCCTCCTTATCATTTAAAAACTAATGAGAAAATAGACATGGAATCTTTTAAAGTTCTCACTTTAAATGTTAGATAGTTTGTAAGGTAAGCTACATAGATGAAAATTGCTTGTAGCCCAAATTACTCATGAAAATAATGAATTATTAACTAGTTCTTTCAGATAGAGTATATTAATGCAACATAACCATTGTCCCTGCCCAACTCTAAAAAAAAAAAAATCAGTGACTTACTTAAAACAATCATGACTATTTTGTTGACTTATGATTCTGCAATTTGACAAGGGCTTGGGGAAGGTTAATCTGGTGCTAGCTGGGCTCAGCCAGGTGGCTTTCTGCTCACACAGTGTATATTAGTATAACACATGTGACTGCATTTAGCAAAGGCTCAGCTGAAGTGATTTGGTGCTTCTCTACCTAAACTGTCTCTCCAGGTGGTCTGTCACAACTTGGTGACTTTACCTGAGATCCTTCATATGATGGCTGAATTCAAAGTTAAAAGGGGAATGCAAGACATTTAAGAGCATCATTTGATGCTGTTAAAGGTCCAGGAGCATCATTTCAACAGCATTCTATTGGTCCAAGCAAGTTAAAAGGCCATCTTAGATCAAGAGAAGGGGAAATACACCCCACCTCTTGATGGAAGGAGATATATATCTATATATATATATCTGGTGCTAATTGGGCTCATTATTCTTTCATAAGAAAGAATAATGCACCAATAAAAGCACATGAATAAGTATATCAAAATTAAAAAATAAAATGAAAATAATAAAACTTATTTTGAAAGTTAAAAAAAGAGAGAATTTCTTGTTGGCCATCTTTGGAAATGATCTACCATAGTAAATAAGCAACATTCCATATCTCTCTCACATGTAAAATACATGCCCCTCTCTGAAAAGCCTCATTCCATTAAGGCAGCAGGTCAAAGTTCAGATCTTATCATCTGCATCTGGTTAGACATATATGATACTTCTTGATGCAATATTCTTGATTTAGGTATCTGTGAATGAATAATAAGAAAAAGTAATCTGCTCTGAAATGCCACAAACAATTGTGAGGCATAAATTAGATGGCTTCACTAGATGTTGTCATTCAAAAAGGGGGAAAGTGGGGTGATATCAGCAAAATGGTTGAGGGGGAGCTTCCAAGACCTTGTTCCCCTGATGAAAATGAAAACATTAACCAGAAACTGGCTGAACTAACTTTATTGGAGCTCTTGGGGGGAAAAGGAGAAAAGTCTACAGTGAATAAAGAAAAAGTTACATTCAAAATGGCGGAAAATTTCATGGAACTTTTACTCATCCTTGCCTTAGCTTCTCTGATGTGGCACAGTCTTGGTCATGAGGGGACTATAGCTCAGTTTCCTCACTTGGGGGAACTGGAGGGAGCAGAGCAGACCATACTGTTAGTGTTTGAACCTATCTGGGTACTTCTAGAAGAACCAAGTTCTATCTTGACTAACTCAGATATCAGGTGGGGAAAGGCTACTTCATGTGAAAGCTACCGGGGGGCTGTCAACCTACAGACTCTTGGGACAAGAAATTATGGCTAGATACATGAATAGACAATCTATATGTAAATCCATGCAAAATGATGCTCATAAAAGACCTGAGAAGGCCTTAAGATTTCACCTCAGCATAGGCTTCATCAGCATAGGCTAATTCCTATGCTCAGAGAATATCCAGCTACTCAGTGGAGGATGCCTGTGCACAAAGCCAGTCCGAAAGATGTGAGGAGTGACTGCTTTTTTAAATGTCCAAATTTTAATAACAACAAATGTCACAAACAAACAAAAATACACAGCAAAACATGGTATATTCAAAAGAACAAAATTAATGGATAGGGATCATCCTTGGGAAACCCATTAGAGACTTTTACAGCTGTCTTAAATATGATCAAAGAGCTAAAGGAAAACACAAATAAATGAAATGAGTAAAGGAAAATGTGAACGAAAAGAAGGATCAATAAATAGAAATTATTCAAAGAAATGTGCAGATTCTGGAGCTGGAAAATAAAGAATATCTGATTTGCAATAATCGCTATGGGAACTTAATAGCATATTGGAGCAGGTAGAAGAAAGAATGAAAATTGAAATTATTGAGTCTGGAAGACAGAAAAAAACAGGAATAAAGAAAAGTTTATAATGCAAAGGATGTGTGTGACAGCACTAAGCATAACAATATATCCATTATGGATGGAAGTTATATAGAAGAGAGAAGGTTATTTGAAGAAATAATGTCCCAAAACATCCCAAACTTGATTAAACATATCAATCTACAAATCCAACAAGATCAAAAATTCCATGTAGAATAAATCCAAAAAGACTTACATTGAAACACATTGTAATCAAATTATTAAATGATAAAGACAAAGAAATAGTCTTGAAAGCAACAAGAGAGAGGCAACTTGTCAGAAACAAGGGATCCTCAATAATATAATCAGCCAATTTTTCAGCAGAAACCTAGCCAAAAGACAGTGAAACGATATAATTCAAGTGCTGAAAAAAGAAAACTGTGAGCAAAAAATTCTGTATCTAACAAAATTACTCCTCAAAACAAGGGAGAAATTAAGATATTCTGAGATATACAAAAGCTGAAAAAGTTCATAGACCACTAGACCAGCACTATAAAAAATGCTAAAGGGAATCCTTCAGTTTAAAATAAAAGGATGCTAAGCAATAGCTTCAAGTCATATAACAATATAAATATCTCCAATTAAGGTAAACACATGAGCAGATATAAAAACCAGTATTGTTGAATTCTAATTTGTAATTGATAGCATGCACTAATAAAATATGTTCCAAACATATGCTAGGTTCACTTTAGACCTAAAGACATAAATAGATTGAAAGTGAAAGGATAGAAAAAAGATCCTTCATACATATAGTAACCAAGAGACAGTTAGGCTAGCATATTAACATTAAATAAAAATAAACTTCCAGCCAAAAATTGTTAAATAGATAAAGCAGGACTATATTGACAAAAGAATCAACATACCAAGAAGATATAATCATTATAAACATATATACACCAAACATCAGAACTTCAAAATATATGAAACTTACATTGGCAGAATTGCCAACAAAGGAGCATTAGAAAAAGGAGGATTTGGCAAGGGAAAAATAGTCAAACAGTAACAGTTGGAGACTTTAATGTTCTATTTTTCAATAAGAGATAGATCAGCCAGAAAAAAAGATCAATAATGAAATATAGAATCTGAGAACACTCTAAGTCAATTGGACTTATCAAACATACACAAAATATTCCACCCAATAACAGAATACATATTTTGCTCAAATGTACATGGGATATTTCCCAAGAGAGACAATATATTAGATCATATAACAAGTTTTGTTAATCTTTTTTAAAAAATTATAAATATATAAAATATCTTTCCTGATCACATTAGAATGACACTAGAAATCAATAACAGAAGAAAACTGAAAAATTCACAAATATGTGGAATTTACACAACATACTATTAAATAATTGAGTAAAAGAGAAAAACACAAGGGAACTTAGATAATATCCTAAGATAAATAAAAACAAAAATCAATAATTTGATTATAATATGTTTCAATGTAGATCTTTTGGGATATATCATACATGGAATTTGTTGACCCTGTTGGATTTGTAGATTGATGTGTTCGATCAAATTTAGGATGTTTGGAGCCATTATTTCATAGTTCATATATTGTTACACTTCACATCCTTTACATTATCCACTTTTCTTTATTCCTATTTTTTCTGTTTCTCAGACGCAATAATTTCAATTTTTCTATCTTCATTCTTTCTTCTGCCTGCTCCAATCTGCTATTAAATTCCCATAGTGATTACCGCAATTCATTTATTCTTTTTTTCAGCTCCAGACTCTTTTAAATTTTTTTTAATAATATACCAAAATTTATGGACGCAGCAAAAGCAATGTGAAGAGGGAAATTCACAGCTGTAGACACATTAAAGATGAAGAAGGACCTCAAATCATCAACTTAACTTTATACTTCAAGGGATACATTTAAAAAAGAAGGTAAAACTAAACCCAAAACTAGCAGAGGAGAGAAAAACAAAAATTGGAATATAAATAAATAAAATAGAGAGTAAAAATGACAAAAATCAGCAAAACTAAATATAGTTTCTTTGGAATGATTATCCAAGTTGACAAATCTTTGGTGAAACTGGCCAAGAAAAAAGAGAGATTCAGATTAATAAGATCTGCAATAAAAATGTATACATTACTAGCAATGTTGAAGAAATAAAAAGAATTACAATTATGATGTATAATTGCAAAGCACTAATAAAATAATTTTTAAATACAGATGATAAAAATATTACAGAGTATCATGAGCAAGTATAAGCAAACAAATTGGATAACTAACTGAAACAAACAAATTTCTAAAAATTTCTATAACCTGCCTAAATCATAATGAAATAGAAATCTGAATAGAGCCATAGTCATTAAGACTTAATAATAGAAAATCAAAGAATCAAAATCAGTAACCAAACTTTACTGATGAATTCTACCAGAGAATTAAAGAAGCGTTAACACCAACCCTTTTCAAACCTTGTGAAAACTAAAGAGGAAATACTTCCTTACTTCCTAACTCATTTTATGAGGCCAGCTTTACCCCGGTACCAAAGCAGACAAAGAACTGAATTCAGTAGCATATGAAAGCACTGTCTGGGTTCCAAGAGAACAAAGCAAATGCTTCTAGGTCTCTGAAAGGATGCGCCTGGGACCAGCACTTCTACTATACTGCATCCATCAAAGCTAGTCACAAGGCCATCCTGGTGTCAGAGGAAGGAAAACCCACTACCTGGTGAAAGCAGTCATTTCTATCACTTCAACTATACATGGGATGAACCTTTACTTATGTACAACTACAACATTATTTCATTTTATTTTAATTTATTTTTTTAATAAATAAGAAGGAGATTTTATTACTAATCTGGGTCAGGGTTGAGTCTAACCTGGATTAGGGTTCCCCCTAATTATAGAGGTGTCATGGCCACGGAACCCAGAACCTGGGTTCGTTCAGCCTTAAATAGAGGTGTACAGAGGCGGGAAAGGTAACACAGAGAAGGCACAGGGATTGGTGGAGCCCTGTTACCAGAAGAGAAGCGGCTGTTCCGTTTCCAGATGGGAGGGGACTGTCCTGGAAGGAAGGGGGCTGTCCTGTTCTGGAAAGGAAGGGGCTGTCAACACCCACATTCCCCCCTTTTTCTTTGGTTTATATGAGGAACCCTCCTCATATACTATATACAGAGTTGGACAAGGTTTAATACTGTTGTCCAAGGACCTTAAGTTATACTGTACTTTGCAAGGCCCAGACGTGAGTATAAGTATAATAATAATCAGTGGCCCTAATACCAAAGTCGACATTGACGAAGTGCAGCATAACTTCCTAGCCGTCAGCGTGAGCTGCAAGGGGTTGTCAGGGTTGGCTGTCACTGCCCACTCCTTTTGGACTCTCTTGATGTCCTTCTCACTGGCCTTCCGGATCTGGAAGTGATGTATTCAGAGTCCTGTGCCGTCCACCTTTAGAGCAGTTGGGGTAACAAGGACAACCACGTAAGGCCCTTTCCATCTGGCCTCAAATGTCTTATGGTGATGCCGCTTGACCCAGACCCAGACTCTGGGTTCTACATCCTGTGGGCCCCTGTAAGGAATTTAGAATCTGCTTTCACAACAGAATGGGGCGGAGAGCCAAACATGATCTCAAAAGGGGTTAGTTAAATTAAGCATGTAGGGCATAGGGAAGGAGTATGATCCAGTCTTCACCAGTTTCTATTGCCAATTTAGTTAAAGTCTCCTTTAAGGTTCTATTTATCCTTTCTGCCTGCCCAGAACTCTGGGGGTTGTATTCACAATGCAATTTCCAATTAATCCCCAGAGCTTGGGAAAGTCCTTGTATAATTTTACTTACAAAGGAGGGTCCTTTGTCCGACCCTATAGTAATAGGAACTCCATATCTAGGTATTACTGATGAGGTAGAAGAGAAGGAATAAAATTTAGGTAGGAAGGAGACACTGGGAGGAAAAGGAAAAATATAGTTTTAAAATCTGGAGAGTTTTAAGCTAACTCCACCCCTTGGAAGTTTCTTAGGAGATCCCACACCCTAATCCCCCCGGAAGCCCTGCCCCCACCTGAGATTCAGGGCCAAGGACACCTGAGATTCACAGCCAAGGTCAGATCCATCTTGAAACCTGAGGAAGAGGAGGATCCAACCTTTCCTGTGCCCACCCTCTTTTGGACGGCCACCTATACCTGTGTTCCGGACTTCTAGGCCAGCCCCCTCGGATATAAGGACTAAGGAGGCAAGGACTCTCGCTCTTGCCCTCCTGCTCCGGGACTCAGAAGATCTGCACTTACCTGTTTTCCCGACTCCCTTGTTTCCCTGAATAAATACCTGCCTTTTGTCCCTGACTGGCATGTGTTAAAATTCTTTTTTATCACGGAGGCCAAGGACCCACGAGTGGGACCGTGTTATCCCACGACATTACTTCTTCTAACAATTTCTTTGCTACTATAATAGCCATCTCCCTGTTAGTAGGGAAGGCCTCCACCCACCCTGAAAAGGTATCCACCATAATTAGTAAATATTTATATCCATACTTGCCTGGCTTTACTTCTGTAAGGTATGCTGGGGCAGCAGAGGTGGACAACAAGGGCAAGTAATATGGGCTGACAGCCTACGAAAGGGCACTTCAGCACAGAGGGTGGAGTTAATTGCATTAACTCAGGCCTTGAAGCAGGATGAAAATAAGCCACTGACTGTGTACACTGATAGTCGCTATGCTTTCGGGACATTACTTGTGCATGGGACATTGTATCAAGAACGGGGTTGCATGATGGCAGAAGGAAAAGAAATCAGGAATGAGTTAGAGATACTGGACCTCTTGGAGGCTGTACAGAAGCCAAAAGAGGCATCTGTGATCCATATCCCAGGCCATCAAAAAGGGGACAGCCCAGAGGCAAGAGGCAACTGGGCAGCCAATGAAGCAGCACAGATAGCTGCTATGGCAACAGAAAATTTTAAAACCCCCTATGTTATGACTGCACAACTGCCTGTGCTGGGGGCAAATCCCATGCCGCCCTCGACTGAGTATTCCCAGGAAGAGGTTGCTTGGATGCAGGAAAAGTTAAAAGCAAAGTCAGACCATAACGGATGGTACGTGGACACTGAAGGCAATTGGATTATCCCCGAGGATTTGGGAAAACACATGATCCAACAACTTCACCAGTCTACACATCTTGGAGGAAAGGAGCTCCTCTCTTTACTTGAAACAGCTGGCTCACGGTTCTGGCACCAGCGATGGATGGTCCAGGAGATAACTGAGGACTGTCGTGCCTGTCAGGTCATGCGACCAGGGAAAAAGTCTAACCAACGAAAACGTACAAGGGAGAGAGGGTGGAGGCCAGGACATTTCTGGGAAATAGATTATACAACATTATTTTAAATTACAGTATTGTTTATTTTTATAGTGCATTGAATATGTGTGTGTGTGTGTGTGTGTGTGTGTGTGTGTGTGTGTGTATTACTGGGGATTAAACCCAGCGTCATTCTACCACTGAGCTACACCCCCAGTCCTATTTTATTTGTTATATTTAAACAGGGTCTTACTAAGTTGCTGAGGCTGACCTTAAATCTGAAATCCTCCTGTCTCAGCCTCCTGAGTAACAGGGATAACAAGTACATGCCACCATTCCTGGCTGTTGCACATTGAAAGATCTTTTAGACATATTTAGCCAGAATATTTACTAACTGTCACTACTGTACACAAAAAAGTGAAATAAATTAGTTAAGGTGTTTCCAAAATGTCTTCATGAGTGTCCAACTTCAAAGCCCACATTTGTGTGTGTTCCACAGCATAGCGTTGTCTCTGCCAGCAAGGGCACTGATGTGGCAAGTTTCAATGCTGATGTTTTCTTTTTTCTTGATTGAATAAGAGGCAGCATCAATCAATGGCATCAGCCTTTCATTGCCTTTGAGTTTCCTTTGGGGAAACTCGCCATTTCTCTTGCTGTGGGCTGCACTGCTTAACCTATTTTAAGAAGCCCTTTTGCATATATCTTATGGACAGGAAATTTCCACAGCTTCATATACTTGTGGGTCCCTTACTTTCTGTGACCTCCATAAAGTGGCTGATCTTTATTTTGCAAGAAAATGTGGGATTATGAACACTTAGCAGTGTAGGTACTTGCTTTACAGATAGCAGCTTTGTCCTTCTACATTATGTCAGGGCCTGCCTTCTACCTTCACTGTAACTTTAGGTGTTAATGTCAAGTCATAGTATAATATTTTTAAGTATATTTAACTTGACAAACTCAACAAATGGAATGATGATGATGCACACAACAAAACTGAAGTGGTGACAAGATGACAGTGATGACCAAGTTCTTGCTTGTGCCATCAAAGACAACAACATCTTAAGAGCCACTGGCTGGACTGCCAGATGCCACAGATGGCAACACACATCTTCATTTCAGAGATGTAAAAATATAAAAAAGATAAATATGGGGTATGTGCTGGGTTTCTTCTGGATATACAGGAATGTGTAAGGGGCTGGTGGATGTATTTAAAATCTCAAAACATAGGGCTTATCCTTAAGTAATTTAACAGAAAAAGTTGCCCAAATGAAACATATGATGGCAAATGGCACAGAATAAATTTTAAAATAAATGGCATAGTCAGTCAAGGCCAAGAAATGACAGGGTGCCTTGGAGCTTAAAAAACATGAGTGAGAAAGGCTGTCAAAGAGACTTTACCTTGTATTGCCTCTGTATCTTTTCCCCATTTTCTGTATGTTTTATCTTTCTTACTGATACATAAAAACTTTAATATATCCAACATATTCATACTTTATAGGTTATTTATTTTAAATATCTTGTTCTAGTTTGTGGTATGTTTTTTAAAAATTGTTTAGAAGTATGTTTATACAGAAGTTTGCAATGATGATGTAGTATAATTTAACAATGTTTCCCTCTCTGATATGCAATTTTTATCTTATTTTAGGAGTACTTTAGTGATAGCTCTTTTCTTATATCTTCTAAAAGTTTCTTATTTTGGCTTCTCATATTTAGGTTTCTAATATATATGGAATGTATGTGTTTTTTGTATGGTATGAGGTAGAGATGTATTTTTTCCCATATGAATAATCAATTATCTTAGGATAGTTTACCAAAAAGTCCATCTTTCCTCACAACATTTCTGAATTATACGTACAACCAATTTAGAAAGCATAGCCTACGAAATAAAAATCCGACTTCAATTTGTGTGTGTGTGTGTGTGTGTGTGTGTGTGTGTGTGTGTGTGTGTTACTGGTATTAAAGCCAGGGGCATTCTACCTCTGAGATACACACCAGCCCTATTTTTTAAAATTTTGAAACAGAGTCTCATTAAGTTATGGAATGCCTCTCTAAGTTGCTAAGGCTGGCCATGAACCTGAGATCCTTCTGTTTCAGCTTCCTAAGTATTGGGATTATAGAAATGTATCACCATGCCAAGCTAAACTCTAATTTCTTAAAAATAGAATTCTCTCTTGCAAATATAAAATAATAGTCAAATTATTTTATGCAAGTGCTAAAATAGAAGTGGGATATACTGCAACCTGTGTTTCCTAAATTTTCTATATTAGAGAGAGGTTTAATCAAAACAATGGACCTATCTTCTGTAGAAGGAAAAAATGCTCAAACACATTAAAAATGTTGCATGTGATTTCAAGTGCCATAGACCACTTGAAGTCTATCCCTGGACCCTTCTTCCTCAAGTTAAAGTAGAAACAAATGGAAGAACAATATCATATTGTCCCATAACTCATGGGGACTGTATGACAGAGGCAGAGGAGAGTTCCTAGTCACTTGTGTCTCAGGCCTGTACCATTCCACATGTGTACTTACGGTAGAGTTAGTAGAATACAACAGAGAAATAGAACAAATATGTGGTAATATGCTGAAAAAATAAAAAAATTAATGCCAAAACATCTGAAACAGTGGCATCAGTTTCATTCTTCATCTGAGTCTAAAAGTTAATTGTAGGTGACAAATAGAACTGTGTAGATGTAAAGAACAAATTAAATTGGCAAGAAGAAATTAACTTTAATTTGATTATTAGGTTCTTCACTATTTAGCCAAAAAGCCTCTAGTAGCAGGTTATTTTATTTCTTGATAGATTTATGACTTGGGTTTCCTATAAATAATTATCAAAAGACCTAATTTGTTTGTGATATGCAAATCACCTGGGTGAGCTTATTAAAAATAAGGTTGGACTGGTATCAAATGTAATTTGGGACATGCCAAGAAGGATTAGGGTGTTCTGTGATTGATTGAGCCAGAAAGTTGAAAGTCAGCAGTAAGACAGATTGATGTGTTCCACAGGAAATTTGGAATCAAGAGCCATCACACACAATATAGAAAACTGAGTTAATAAACTAACCAAGAAAAGAATGATCTAACTTTGGATGGGTAAAACTATAGGTCTAGAAGACTGAGGAATTTGGGATTAAAGGTATTTGTCTTTTGAAGATGGTAAAAATAAAAGGCTATAGAAATTAACCTAGTCAGTAATTAAGGACAGATAGTATAGCTGGTAATTTTGGTGATATTGATCCTGGTTTTTTTTTTTTTTTTTTAGACTCATCACATCTGTGGAAATGTCATAACCCTTCACTCTTGGCTGAGCCCAGCTGCCAAATCGGTAAAGCTCTTGTTCTCATTCAGGCTGTACTGGTTTGAGGTTGTATCCTGAGAAAATTCTCAGCCTCCAAGACTTCTGGAACAGTTCCTAATTATTCCAATGAAGTTGGATAACTGAAAGAACAATGCTTCATCTCCAGGGAAGCAGCTTTGTGGACTGGACAACCCAGTTCCTCTGAACCATCCCTGAAGCTTACTCTTCAGCAAACACCCTTTACATCTTGCACAAGTCTAAGAGCCTTACATGTCTTTCTCTCCTATGGACATATACTGCATTAAGCCAGTTATGTGTTTATTTGTTTTAATTTTGTTGTTGTTGTTGTTTCCAGCTTTCTACTCAATTGAGGAGTGAACCTCAGTCCTCACTTCTTTCCCTCCCACACTTTTTCCTCCTGCCCTCCTTTCACTTTCTTCTGTTTTTCTAAAATTCTTTCCTTCACCCACCTTCACTGCCAATAATTAAGAGTCTTCTTGCTGCAGTCTCATTGAAAAATCCTGCTCAAGATTTTGTGTTTTAGGTCAAAGTGTTTGTTAGACATAAGGTAGCGCTAATAGCAGCACTAGAATTGCTGCTGGTGGTAAAAACATTGGTTATTTCTGTAGCAATGCAGCCTCAGTAACATGGCACTCTTATATACAGTTTTCAACATACTTTTCTACTGTTAACCCTTGGATATTCTCCAAAGTTTTATTCATCAGTGAATGAACTAGCATTTGTGGAAGCAAATTAAGTTTAAGAGGGTGTGGGGGGAATAGATGTATACATTGAGGCTCCCAACCAGAAAAAGTTTCCAGAGCCAATGAAAAGACAATGGATGAGCCAGGCGTGGTGGCACACGCTTGTAATCCCAGCATTCGGGAGGCTGAGACCGGAGGATCTGGGTTCGTGGCCAGCCTCAGCTACCTAGTGAGGCATTCTGCAACTTAGTGAGACTCGGTTTCAAAATAAAGAATAAAAAATAGGGCTGGGGTGTAGCTCAGAGGTAGAATGCCCCTGAGTTCAATTCCCAGTACTGCAAAAAAAAAAAAAAAAGCCAATGGATGAGGATGATGAGCTTAACAAGGGAGCAAGACTTCAGTGCTGTACATTTTAGAGAAAGTGGAGATGTTGCCTGGGGTAGTCAGAGGAGGTTCCCAGGAGCTAGTAGAGCTTGGTCAGATGCTGGAGGTAGGTCTCAGCTCTTCTGGTAGGGGCATAGTAAGGAAAGGCAGGGACATAGGGAAGGGCTCTTGACTAAACATGTAAGACAGTCTTCCCTTCCTTCCTCCCTTACTCACTCTACTCTTCTCACCACCTCCCTCTCTCTCTCTCTCTCTCTCTCTCTCTTCTTTTTTTCTTCTTCTTCTTCCTCCTCCTCCTCCTTTTCTTCTTCTTCTTCTTCTTCTTCTTCTTCTTCTTCTTCTTCTTCTTCTTCTTCTTCTCTTTTTGGCAGTACTGGGGATTGAACATAGGAGCATTCTACCTCCAAGCTACACCCCAGACCTTTTTAATTTTTTCTTAAACAGAATCTTGCTAAGTTGCTTAGGGTCTTGCTAAGTGACTGAGGCTGGCCTTGAATCTGTGATCCTCTTGTCTCAGCCTCCCAAGAACTGGGATGACAGGCAGGCACCATAGCATTTTTTTAAATTAATTTTTTTTCAGCATGGATTTTTTATACATTTCTTGAGTACAACAGGGTTACATAGACATTTATGACATATCAATCATTGTCAGATCACAAATAGCACCACTTCTTCATTTTACATGTGTAGCCCACATTATTAACATAGCCTGGTAAAGCAAACTTTCTAGAGTCATAAAACCATACTCCTTTAGGGTCATATCTTTACTTTCCAAGAAGTAGGAGGGTCTTTCACCTACGCATCCTAGGGGAAATCTCCAGACTTTGAGACACCAATGTAGCCATAGCAGAAGAGTCAGTATAATTGCTCATAACCATAGCATTTTAAGCAATTTATTAGATCTGGTTTCTAATTCACTAGTTTTGTGTGTGTGTGTGTGTGTGTGTGTGTAAAATATACACATATAGTCCACTATTTAGTATATCCATTGAGACTCTTAAATTTCAACTACTTTATTTTTCATTTCTAAAATTTATGTTCAGTTTTTTGTTCAACTATTCCTGTACTTTTCCATACTATCACACTATTATTTTATAGATTTAATCCTTTATCTAAAATATTTAAACACATTAACTTTAAACTCCTTTCTCATTTCTCCATTGCTCATTATTTTTGGCTGCAATCATTTTTGTTGCTGTTATTTTTTTTATTATTATTCACTGCTTTCACTGCAAGTCATACCTTGAATTTCTTCATGTGTTTGGTAATTCTTATCCATTAATCCACCTTTGATAGGAACTATCTTCAGTGGCAGGATGTTATATATGCCCAGACTCATGCTGGCAATCTATGGGACAGCTTCACTGTTGGTTTGTTGGCTGTCTAATGATTCACCACTCCAAGCCAGATTTAATGCTTCTTTCTTTGTTTAGGAGCTTTCGAAACATGCCATTAGGCTGAGAATTGGGCCTCTGGATTCCTAAACAATGAATTCTCCTTCAGTCCTGAAGTTGTTGAGCTCAACACAATAGTCAACCAGAGCCCAGGATTGGTGGCCAAATTTCAGGCTCTGTCCTCAGATCAATGGGTAGAATTTTCCAACAGGATCACCTTTTCTAGCTTCCCTACTTAACTCTATCCTTGTATGGTTCTCATTTTCAGTCACTACATGGGTATCCTTTAAAACAACCACCACCATCTACTTTTTCCCATGACATGGGTTGACTGGGCTTAGCTGGGTGGTTCTTCTGTTTCAGGCACTGTCAGCCTGGATCAGTGGGCAGGTGTGTGTGAGAGGCCTCATTCAGTCTGCTGCTCTAGGTGGAGCCATCCAGAAGGCTGGGCTCAGCTCTGTGATTCTTTGACTCCATGTGGTATTAGTGAGGGCTTCCCTTTCCTGGAGGGTCAACCAGGTTGGAACATTCCATTCTTGGATGGAAGTCAGTGCTGTAAATCAGCTGCGAGTAAAGCTGTGTCTATTCATCAGAGCATCTCAGCTTTTCTCTGTGTTTCTCCATGTGGCCAAGATTCCTCACAGCATAGTGACTGGGTTCCAAAAGCAAATTCCTCCATGGAAAACACTGAATCCACAGATCTCTTAAAACCCAGATGATACACAGTATAATTGTCACACTTTGTTGGGCCCAAACAAGTTATAATGTAGCCCAGATTTTAAAAGAAAGGAAAGCAGAATGGGAGTGAGGAGAATGTAGTCACCTTTAAACTACCACAGCTATTACAACAAAAGACTCCCAAAATAACTTCTTAAAGAAGATATTTTACCATTCTTATAATGATAGGTCAAGGATACACTCTCCAGGTCTTGACTGCAACTTCATAATGTCATCAGCAACCAAGACTCCTGATTACAGGGTGACTGCAAAAACTCTAGCCATTATAACCAAGTTTCAGGCAGAAATAGAGGGAGACAGGAGACAGGCACAAAGGACCTATCAACTAAGCCAGTCCCTTTGAAGAGCTCTTCCTGAAGCCATTCATAACTGCTGTTTGCATATTATTGGCTTCCCTATCTCCAAGAGCAGCTAGAATAACAATGGGACAGAACATACCCTCTTTCCAGAGATATTTTCACATGTATCCTTGTTTAACAGGAAGTATATTTGAGCAAAATGAAGGAAGACAGTGGATCCCAAACAATCTCTTTCAGACTCCTTTACTTCCCACCTACCCTGTCCTGTTTGCAGTTGGCAAAGATCTAACTGTGGCACCATGAGAGAGTATTTGTCAGTCTGATGTTTGTGCCCTATTGAGACAGACATACAGAGCATCACAGTAGCAAGGAACAAGCTTTAACATGCAGACAGATGACATGATGGTTGCAGGGTACTACTTAGGGAAGGATCTCAGTGCTTCCTATTAATAAAGGTCCATTTGGGAGCCTAATTACACCTTTGCCAAATAATAGAGTTGACTTTTGTGCCATTTCCTCTCCAGTTAAACTGGAGCTATTCTTCTTTATCAGTAGGTTTGAAGAGCAAGCCAAGTTTGGGTTCTGGCCTCTGCTGCAAACTTTTACATAGTTCTTCCCACATCTGTTCTCCTGCCTTACCTCCTCATCCTTATAGTCTTAGTGACTACAGAGAACCAAGAATCCCTATGAATGGAGAAACTCATTCATGTGTAGGTAGCTATTATAGTTAGATATAGAATACCCCCTAAAGAGCTCATAAATTGGTGTCCAAAATTGACATAATTGAGTCATGAGGGTTGAAGGTTGCAATCTCATCATGACTAGGTGGTAACCTTGGTAGGTAGGGTGTGGCCTGAGAAGGTAGGTCCTGGGGTGTGGCCTTGGGATTATGCTTGTGTCTTTGGCTCCCCTTGCTTGCTGGCTCTCTCCCTCTTGCTTTCAACCTCCATGATATGAGGCACAGAACCCATGCACTGTACTACTCTCCACTTCCCACTGCCACCATGCCCTGGGATCCCTGGTCCCTGGCCTCATGTGGACTGAACCTCAAAATCCCCAAGAAAGCCTTGAGCAAATATAACTTGAGCAAATATATATAGTTATCAATACCAATCTCAATGATATGTACAGGGAAGGGGAGGGAGAGAGTGGGATCTGGAAGGAAACACACCAAGTGCTGTGAGCATGTATGTTTTTATCACTCGGAACCTTATTTGATGTATGATTACAATGCACAAACAAAAGTATGTTAATAAAAAGAAGTTATTGGTCAAAGCTATGATTGACTACCCCCAGGATGACCCTTTTATGGTGATATTGTAAGCACTGTATCTAGCCAATGATGTAGATGACATATAGGTGCTCTTTTCACATCCCACAAGAAGAAAAAAATGACCTCTGTCTATATGCAAGGCAGCCCCAGCCTGAAAGACACAATAAGAGCACGTATATCTAAAGAGGGAACTCGCTCCTGCTCATTCTGCATGTGCACTGTAGCACATGCATTAGCTTTTTTTCCCCCCTACCTTTGAGCTACATCTACAGTCCTATTTTACTTTTCATTTTGAAACAGGGTCTCACTAAGTTGCTGAAAGCCTCACTAAGTTGCTGAGGCTGGCCTTGAACCTGCAATCCTCTTTCTCAGCCTCCCAAGTACTTGTATTATAGGCATGCACCACCAACTTGTTTTTTTAAATAAAGATTTATTGGAGCACAGTAACATTTATTGTTTGTGTATTATATACCACCCCAACCATTCTATAGTGACAGAGCCCAGCAGTTGCATAGAGACTACATGGTCTGCAAAGCCTAAACCATTTGCTCCTACCTAAACTATTTGCTACTTACAGGTTCTGCTCTATGGTTCTCTCCACAGCCATGGTTCTCAAGAGATCAATTTTGCCTCCCAGGAAACATTTGGCAATGACTAGAGGCATTTTTTCATTGTGATAATATAGGAGAAAAGGGTGTCGCTCCTAACATCTAGCAGGTGGAGCCCAGGGATGCTGCTCCACATCCTAAAACACACAGGGCACACACCCACAACAAAAAATTATCCAGCCTCACATGCCAGTTGCACTCAAATTTAGAACCTCTATTATAAGGAAATATGAGATCTATGAGACCATTACTGTTTTAATTCATTTATTCCGCAGATATTTGTTGAAGATATACTATATACCAGGATCAGTACTGAGATAAACAGATACAAATATAATAACATTTGATACATATAACAGATTACAAAATTGTTACTGTTATTATCACTCTTTTACAGATGAGAATCTGAAGCCCAATGAGGTTAGTTTGCCTAAAATTACCTAGTCAGTACACTTGCCTAAAATCATCTAGTCAGTAGCAAAATAGGATTTCAGTTCAGTGCTTGCCAAGTACTCCAGACTTTAATAAACAGGGATTCTAATGCAGGAGAAAGAAGCACTCTGAAGCCAGTGGCCCACTGTGCTCCTGTGCTAGCTTTCAACTTGCATGCATGTGCAATGAAGACAATGATACTTTTCCTAATGCAGGCACAGATTGAAGGAGACAATCTGCTGAAAGCACTCTAGGACAGTGCCTGTAGTAGTGGGTGCTATGAAAATGCTACTGCCTATTATTTTATTTTCAGGCCTTAATATGGATATCTTTGGAATCTGAGAGCCAGCTCACCCAGCCACAGGCTAGGTAATACTGAAATGGGTGTTTAAAAAAAAAAAGTGCTAGCCGGGCGTGGTGGTGCACACTTGTAATCCCAGCATTTGGGAGGCTGAGACCGGAGGATCCGGGTTCGAGGCCAGCCTCAGCTACTTAGTGAGGCACTCCACAACTTAGCGACACCCGGTTTCAAAATAAAGAATACAAAAAAAAAAAAAAAAGTGCTATTGTCTCCATGAAACCATGAGTTGATGTTCTCAATTATTTCAGCCTCACTGAGAAGATGATTTCTTCCCCAAATGGTAGGACCCCTCCTCTAAAGTGGTACTGATTCCAGCACAGTCTCCCTGCAGAGCTGCAGGGCCAGGATGAACTGGGCAGTGACAGTCTGTCAGCCAGCCAAATCGCCCACCAGCTCGGCCCTGCTCCCGCTGCTCCCACCAGAGCACTCACTACTGTCAAGAAGGCTTTTCCTAATGGGAGAGCATATTTCACATTTTCAGAGTTAAGGCAGAAATGCACAAGTGGCTGGAGAAGAAGCATGCAGAGTTTGCCTGCCTCTCTCTCTCTCTCTCTCTCTCTCTCTCTCTCTCTCTCTCTCTCTCTCTCTCTCTCTCTCTCTGTCTCTGTCTCTCTGTCTCTTTGACTTTTTTAATGCTTTTATTATTGCATTGCAATTATACATCATAGTAAGATTCAATGTGATACAAACATACATGCACACACTTTTAGGGTTTCTTTCTGCATTCCACCCTGTTCCCCTCTCCCTGCTCCCTGTACATGTTAGTGAAGTTGGTAGTAATAACTTCATACATTGCTATAATATTATTTGAACTGTTTCCTTCCCTTTTTCCCCTCCCCAAGCCCCAATCTCAATTCCCTTCCACTATTCTACTAGTCTCTCTCCACATTAATTATAGTCCTATGTTTCCTATTTTCTCTTCAGCCTCTACTTATGAGAGAAAGTATGCTCTCCTCATATTTAACAAGTGGCTTTATCTTCTCTGTTTCTCCTCTTGCCACAACTCTTGACACTTTACAAGGTTCAGTCTATTGCCATGGCCAGATTATCTCCAAACAGAATGGCTTTGGCTCCAAGGTAATCAGATCATCACAACATCACCACCCAGTATCCAGCCTGGCAAGAAAGAACTCAGCATCCTCCTCCCGAGTTCCACCTTGACTCTGTCCTCAAGTCCTCCTGCCCTGCCAGTCCCTTCCTTGCTCACCCACACAATAATTGCCCAGTTTTCTCATCCCCTGTCTTCTGGATCATGTGTCAGAGTTTAGTTTGATATCTGTGTCACTGGTGGACAGAAATGAAGATGAGAATAAGTGCCTTTCACCTGGGCAGCTTCTGGTCTGAAAGAAGAGTCTAGGCCAAAGATAACCCATATGATCTTCATGCCTGTGCATGTGAATGTTAAACAAGGACTAGTCTCATTTCCATTTCTGCTGAGGCACTATAGCTGAAAGCAAAGGTATAACACCCACACCCATTCCAATGAGCAAAGCCAGGCCATCTATGAAGAACTTGCTATAGGGCAACCCATCAAATGTGCCTCCCATCTCAACTCATACTCTATCTCCAGAAGGACATTATGAAATTGATAAGGGAAAACCAGAGGGAAGGATTTCTTTAGTGAAATTAGAGTGATACCAACAAACTGTGTATACAATAACTGTGCCCAAAAGCATCATCCTTACCCCCATTTCCTCCAGTGAAACAGGGTAAGCATGCTGGCTCAGGTCTCTCTTCTTCTTCTTAAAAGCTACTAATGCAAACCATAGGGCCTCACCCTCATGACCTCTTCTAATCCTGATTAGCCCCAGGGCCCCACTGCCAAGTACCATTAACAGATGACTTTGGGGATAAAGTTTCTACATGAGTTTTGGTGGAGACATTCAAAACAAGCAATTCTTAAAGAAATTTAAGATAATGTATATAAAAAAAAAACAAGAATAGGCTACTTCTAACATAGGAGCAATAAGATGATTTATTAAGAATGCATTCAAAATTAAAATAAGATAGTCTAAATAAAGAAAATTCAAGTTGTGAAGAAATATAGCAAAATGATGAGGTGATAAAAGTCTACTTCATGGGAGTTTCAGGTAAGTAGAAAGGAAAAAAGATCATGGAGGGCAGAAAATAGTCAATAAAAGAATAGAAGAAAAATTCCAGAACTAAAGAAAGATGGAGCAGGCATGGTAGTACATGCCTGTAGTCCTAGTACTTGGAAGGCTGAAACAGGAGACTTGCAGGTTTGAGGTCAGCCTCAGCAACCTAGTTTCAAAATAAAAAATAAAATAGGTCTAGGGATGTCACTCAGAGGTAGAATACCCCTGGGTTCAATCCCAGTATAAAAAAAGGAAGAAAGAAGGAAATAAAGAAAAGGAGAAGGGGAGGGGAGGAGGAGAAGGAGGAGAAAGAGGAGGAGGAGGAGGAGGAGAAAGAGGAGGAGGAGGAGGAGAAGGAGGAAGAGGAGGAGGAGGAGGAGCATGAGGAAGATGAGGAGGAGGAGGAGCACGAGGAAGATGAGGAGAAGGAAGAGGAGAAAGGAAGGAAAGAAAGACCAATGATAGGTCTTCACCAAGGCCTTAGAACAATTAATTTTAGAGACCTTAACAGACTACTTATGTATTTAAGAACACTAATGATAAAAGGAATATCTAGAAACTGTCACAGAAAAGCAACAAGCAGGTCACCTACCCCCCACCAAAAAAAAAAAAAAAAGTTCCAAGTGGCACTAGACATCTCAGCAACAGCCCTGTATGCTTGGAAGAGTGTGGAGCCATGCCTCCAACAATCCAAAGAAAAATGATAGACATCCTCATTATATACATACACACCATGAAGTTTACCTACCACACACCATTTGTGAAGAAGAATCACTAGAGAAGGTACTTCAGTAAATGAAAAAGGAAACTAAGAAATAAGAAGTAATGGAATCTAGGAAGCAAGGAAATTATTAGAGTACAATAAAAGAGAAATACCATCCTGACATAAATTAGAACCAGCAGCTGGAATGCTCCAAGCAAAGTTCCTTAGAAGCAAATTCATTTCGCTAAACAAAAATTATGATCTAAGCAGAAACTGAAAGATTCAAACACAATGCTGGCAATTGTATAACTTTTTTTCTCAAAAAGGAAAAAAAAAAGAAAAAAATGCAATTATAAGCTCTAGTAAAAATAAAATATCACAAGAAAAACATAAATCAAAAGCAAACCACATGAAAATATACACTAATTTAAGTAATTCATGGCATATATTTTTAAAAAGGATCCCATTTGTGTTGGCACTTAAAACATTCTCTTACAAGTCGCACAAATTTAATGACATAAATTACATTCATTTTTCTCTATGGGCTCAATCTAATCCCATTATTTTGTTTTATAGTAAATAATGTTTACATAATAGTACAACTTTTATTTACTAATTTTTAATATTTTGGATAAATATGAACAAAACACTTAACACATTTTTAATTAGATTATAGAATGGCAATGTCAAAACCTTGATAATGCAAAAAATAATAATAAAAATCAATGAAAATGAAAGTGGAGCAGAAGAAAAAGTGGAAAGTAGTATAGAGATTTTAGTTTATTTCTCAATAATGGTTAAATAAGAGATGATGTCTGTAGCAAATAAAGCCCAAAGTAGAGGCTTTTGTAGCATTTTGAAATTATAATAAACATCAATAAAACAAAAAATAATTTAGCCAACAAGTTCAAGGAAGACATAAAAAGGAAGGTGAAATGAGTATGTGTAAATGAACTAAATCCTTCATCTTCCAAATGAAGACATCTACAGATCAAACACTACTGGCCTATTATTTAGAATTATGATGGTAACCAATGGAAAAACCAAAAACTTCTAAGAAATTAGTGGGAGGATCATTATTTTATATTCTGTACTATTATAATTTTAGGTGGATTATTTTTATAATTTGTAAGAATGACATCAAAACATAGTGTATTGCCAGGCATGGTGGCATGTGCTTATAATCCCAGCATTTGAGATACTGAAACAAGAAGGACAAGTTTGAACCAGCCTCAGCAACTTAGTGGGACATTTCAAAATTAAAAATAATAATAATATGTAGAACGGGCTAAAGATATAGCTCAGAGGTAGAACACCCTGGGATTCAATTCCCAGTAACAACAACAACAAAAGCATATTTCCCAAGAAATAACTTGTAGACCTTCTGGATTAATGCAAAGGTTGGGCTATGCAGCATAACTTTTACCCACATATTTAAAAGTGCGAAATTAGTTTGCTAGCAAAATACTATTAAAAACCTGTTGTGCTAAGACCTGGACCTCAAGTAGTTACAATGGCATAGTAAAAAAATGATATCAGTGTTTGCAAATTTGTGTAAGTGGCTTTGTACTTGTGCTGGTTATGGAACACCGGCAAACAAGAAATTGCAAACTCCAGTGGTAGATCCAAATACCACTTGAGGACATAGTGTACACTAGACTAAATGTTATCCTTTGCTGCTGCTACCAGCAGGATCCAAGTGCCAGTAGCCTTAGATCAACCCTCCCCTCCCTCTGATCAGTTAATGTCCAGATTTATAATAGGCATTGGATATCCTCTGCATCTAACAGCCCCAGACCCCTCTAGACTCATCCCTGGCTCCTTCCACTGCCAGGTGGAGGCTAAATTGAAGCAGCTGTGTCCAGAACACCCTAGGCAATAAAAGGAATAAAAGGACACATGGAAGACCTTTTTTTTTAGTATTCTCTTGTGTTCAGACTGTGTCCACTTTTCACTAAGAGGAACCAAAAAGTGTCATTGTCTTCATGGAACCATGAACTGATGTTCCCAATTATTTCAGCTCCACTGAGAAGATGATTTCTTCTCCAAATGGTAGAACCCCCTCCTCTAAAGTGGCACTTGGTCTAGAGCTTGGAGAAATAACCAATTGCACATTTAAGGAAAATAACAAAAAATGAGTGAGGCACATCTTGTCATACCACATTTCTTTCCTCTTACATGGAAAATCTTGGTTCCCAGAACCTTATTTGCTGTACCCTATAATAGTATAATATATATTAATAGGTTATGAAACATTCAAGAAAATATTACCATACCAAGTTTTCTTTTTTTCATACTGAGGATTGATTTTTTTTCTTTTTATGTCTTAAGATGTTTACAAAATTCAAAGTTGAAACTATTCAAAAAGATAATACTAATTTCCAATTCTTTCCCGTATCATACCCCGAATGGTTTGGTGTGTATATGTATTGGTGGGGTACTTTCTGCTTTATCCTTTCAGTATTTGTTATTTGCTAGCTGGCATCCCTACTATTCTTCACTTTGCTCTATTTACTTAGCAAGATACCACGGAGTTCAGTCCATATGAATTCATAGAGATCTTACGTTTCAGAATCTTTCAATAGCAAAATTATTTCTACTAAATAATGCTATTTTAAATATGCATAATAAAATTAGTTTTTTTAAATTGTAGTTTGAGGACATGTAGATTTTCCATTGGAGTCACTTTTTGTAAGCCACAGAAGAGAACTCCCCCGTCTGTTTGTTATGGGCCAAGTTTATTCCATACTTTACTCCCATGTTCACATCCCTCCCCATACTTGGGACATGGTCTTCCTTCTCCTTCATTTGTCCTAAAATTGAGGTGAGAACAAATTTTAATTCTACTTCCTCATGAAGATTTTTCCAAGATACCTTTCCTCCAAGGGAATTGAGGCTTTGCATCCCTAGTACCTATTATAATGGCCAGTACATACGAAATGTTCAATAAATTTTGAGGATGACTGAAGGGTAACATAGAAAGAAGATAGGTTTACAGATAAAATAAGTTCTCAGTTCAAATTCTATCTTCGCCACTCTGTAACTACATTAGTTATCTATCGCTATGTAACAAATTGCACCCAAACATAGAAGATTAAAAAGACAAGTATCTATTATGCTACAGTTTCTTGTGGGTCAAGAATCTGCACAGTTTAACTGGAGGCCTCCAACAAGATCTGTGGAAAGCTGTCAACAAGGTGTTAGTTAGTGCTGTTTTTAGCTGAAGGTTTCACTGGGGACTTGCTTTCAAGTTCACTCAGGTACTTGTTGGATGGATTCTGTCCCTTGTGGCTTGTAGGACTGACTGAGGCCTCAATTTCTCATGAGGTTTTGACTGAAGGCCTCCTTTGGTTCCTGGCCACATAAGCTGCTCCACAGAGCAAGCCCCACATGCCAGCTGGCTTCATCAAAATGAGCAAGTGGGAAGGCAAGAGAAAGTACCAGAGAGAAAGAGGGTGACGATGGAAATCCCAGTCTTTTATTCCCAAACTGTAGAAGCAATATCCATTGCTTTTGCCATGCTATATTACTTAGAAGTAAGCCACTGGTCCAGCCTATGCTTGAGTGGATGACCCAAACACAAGGAGAGGAGATCCTTGAACATGTGTCAGAAGCTGCCTACCAACACAAGTTCTTTTTTTTTTTTTTTTTTTGTGGTACTGGGGATTGAACTCAGGGGCATTCTACCTCTGAGCTATACCCCCAGCCCTATTTTTTATTCTTTATTTTGAAACCGAGTCTCACTAAGTTGCGGAGTGCCTCACTAGGTAGCTGAGGCTGGCCGCGAACCCGGATCCTCTGGTCTCAGCCTCCCGAATGCTGGGATTACAAGCGTG